>BMAU01001609.1:0-76384 GCA_019973935.1 Trichonephila clavipes | reverse complement strand
GGAAACATAACATGTTGACATACTGACAGAGAGTAAGTCTTACTATTTACTTTTATTGCAATGATGTTAAATATATACAAAGAATATTAGAAGGCTATAATTTTATCGTTATATTTAATTGCATAATTTATTTTATTTGTAATATTAAAATTTCTCATAATATTTTATTCTTTCTTTTCCTTTTGGCTCAGTGTATAGGCAAATTACATGAAAGTTGTCTAGCCCTACAAACTATTTTAAACCTTTAATTCTGGTTCCTAAGACCAGGAGTTTATTATTGTACTATTGTGCCTATTATATCCTATCTTGACTAGTTATACTTGGGTTTTTATAGCTATTTGTACATAATTTTGGATTATATATATATATATATATATATATATATGTATATATATATATATATATATATATACTATATATATATATATATATATATATATATATATAATTTATTTCTTATATATACTGCTAATTGTAAAAAAGGCAACACATGAAGGAATTAAAAGAATTAAATGAAATTTAATGCGCAAACGACTTGAATTATTACAAATAAATGACGAAATTTTCAAAGAGAAAAACGATGTTTAGTGTCCAAAATCAGTATTTGGTGTAGCCATCACTCGTTGCAGTGCCGCTATACGACGTGGCATGGAGTCAAATAGAGTTTGAATGTCTGCTTGTGGAAGAGAATCCCATATTGCTTGTACGCGCAGCAAAAGTTCGTTTATAGAAGCTGTAGGTCGCGGATTACGAGCGAGACACCAATAAACCAAATCCCACATGTGCTCAATAGGCAATAATCCGGCAAATAAGCAGGCCAAGGAAGGTTACATGTGTTTGGTTACAAGGAAGCCTCGGACAGTCTTTGCAACATGTGGGCTTGCATTTTTCCTCCTGAAAAGATAGTTCTAGGGAACAACTTCTGGCTGTAGCACTTCACGAACGTTCCTGTTGCTATTCAGATTACCCACAATTCGTAGCAAATTGGATCGTCCATGATACAAAATAGCACCCCAAACCATAACTAGGGTGTTAGGCTACTACGTCGTTCGAATGCGCACTCTGGAAGGCGAGGGTTCATCGGCATAGCGTCTCACACGAATGCCGCCATCATGCTCCCCACAAATTGAAGCAGGATTCATCTGAAAAAACAACTTGGTGCCAATCTGCTTGCCAGGCTCTGTGCTCAAAAGCCCATTGCAGATGTGGCTGTTGATGGTTTGCAGTGAGAGGGATACTGTATAAAGGCACCCTTGCACGCAATCCATGATACAGCGAAGTCAACGAATTGACGAAGTCGACATTTAGTACACCTTTAGAAGTAGACTAACGTGCTGCCAGCTACCCAAAAGGAAGCTGTATGCGCATTCATTGGAGCAGGTATCGATCGTCATGCGCTGACGCGTCCCCTTCCGTCGACCACTGCCAGTTTTTCAAGTCGTTCGTTGCTCGTCCACTGCACACGAGTTCTAATGACCAACAGAAAAATCTTTCCTCATAAAGGACGATAATCCTCCCGTGAAAACTCTTTAAGTTGTTATAATTTATACTTATTTCGTCACAGAGGCAAACTTAGGTCTCCTAAGCTTTCGCCACAAGCAAATAATCATTAACTATTTTCAGCGTTCTGCTACGGCTCTCTATTTTTACGCTTCCAGCATCAGTTTAGAGGATGCTGCGTATACCAATCATGCGCAGTGTGGCTCTGACACTTTACAATTTTACGAAATATTCTATAAGTGTTGATATTTTTGCTGCAAAGTTCACGTAATTCTTTCAATGGTGCTGTTGCATTTTTTACAAGCAGCAGTGTGTGTATATATATATATATATATATATATATATATATATATATATATATATATATATATAAAAAAGAAATATGTATTATTTATCAAAAACAAGAAATAATAGATAAAGAACATAACAAGAAACAGCGCAATAAAAATATGAAGATGAACATGATGATATATATATATAAAAAGAAATATGTATTATTTATCAAAAACAAGAAATAATAGATAAAGAACATACAAGAAATAGCACAATAAAAATATGAAAGATGAACATGAAGAACAAAATTATAGAGAAATAAAAGAACTACAAAAAGAAGAACCTAGCGAGTCGAAAGCAATTTCGGACTTAGGACCGAATAAATGGGGTTAAACTAGTTTGAAGGCGCCAACCTTCCCCCTTTGCAACTCTCGGTAGGAAAACCAAATAAAATAAACAAAACTACAAGAAAGTATAACTCAGAGAGCATGATAAAACCAATCACTACTATTATTTTTTAGCAAACTCTCCCAAACTCTTAATGCAGAAAAATCACAAAAATCACAAAATAATTATGTAAGAAAAGTAGAAAAATACAAGAACAATTATATAAGAAAAGTATTTTTCAAAAATAATTTAACAAATTTTTCTTTACTCACAAAGCTTTTACGAAGAGAAACAAGCACCTTGCCATTAATGAAAGACAATTATTCACCAAGTTAAAAAATTTCGAAAAAACATAAACACATCTTTTGAGCTGATTTTTAAACTAGCCAGCAAAGACAAGTATAAAATGACGACAATCAAATATGGTAAAATTTGAATTGGTTGATTGTAAAAAATGTAAACTTGCTAGGCTCTAATTTGGTTGGTTGTCAACAATGTGTAAGATGTTTAAGATGTGTGTGGAAAAAATGTAAACTGTGATATGAGTGTTATGATATAAATCTTCACAGCAGACCACTAACATGCTGACTTTGAAAACCTATTGTTGTGTGGTGGATTTGGAATTCAAGTAGCAAGACGGTTAATGTATTTGTGATGAATATAAGATCTCCAAGAAATTAAAAGGGTATTCATGATCTAAACAACATTGAAATTTTTTTTTTATATTATTGTATTTATCTATTTTGTGGGTAGTTAAGTTATCATTTCTAAATAAAAAATTCAAAATGATATTTCTGTAAATTGATATATGAAAATTACTGTTCCATACGGGAAATTTAATTATATGTAACTTAAACGAATCTCTTTTGTCAAAAATGTTACTGAATACATTATTATTAATAAGATGCAAGTCTAAATCCAAGAATTCCACCCTATTAGAGTTGAAGTTAGTTTTAAGAAGCTTGAGATAATCAGGGTAGAATGTAATATTTTGTTTGTATTTCACTATTTTTACCAAAAAATTATTATATCATATATATAACGATAAATTAAGTAAGAATCATTTATAACATGATCCATTTCAAAAATGTAAATATAGGTTCGCTAAACAATTACTAGCTGGACCACCCCTGAGGTAATCCTTTGATCTGTTTATAAAGATTATGATCAAATGTAATGAAATTTTCTTTTAAAACGAGGTTAACAAGAATATCAAATTTTTCTTTTTTTCTTTGAAGTATATAATTCATATTTATGATAAATTAACTGAAGAACCTTAATCATATCTTCAATATCTATAGAATTAAAAAGGTCCTCGAAATCAAAACCATGCATAGCAAAAATCAACATATCCTTAGTAACTCTAGCAATCTCTAAGCTATTTTTAATAATTGCCGTGTTTTATAAATAATCCTTTAGATTTTGAAGAAGAGATTGCAAGATCTTCCCAGACTTCGTGATATATGTATTGTATCCATTAGTGATACTGCGGAATTTATAGAGCTTTATGAAATTTTGGTGTTAAAAAATACTTGGATATTTAATATTATTTAGATGAATATTCAGTCTTTTGTTCAAAGCTAAAAGACGATTATCATCTTCTCTATTATTGTGAATTGATTTTTGAAATGAATTATTATTTAAAATGTGGTTACTTAATATTTCACTGTAAAAATATTTACAAATTATGGCATAATTAGCAGAGACCTTATCAACATATGTAATAACGAAGTCATTTTGGATATTTACTATTGATGATTTAAGATCTTTATACATAATTTCATTTTCAACAGTAAAATCTAATTCCCGAATTTCTGTTGCTACATAAGATCTAAATTGATTGAATGCTTCAATCGGCATTCCGTATTTAATTGCCATTTTTATAATTTATATATATACTGCTCAAAATAATTAAAGGATATTATGGTTTTAGGTGGATCTTGTGGCTGGGAAACTTTTCATACATGTTCGACTGATTGATACATGTTCGACTGATTGATACATGGTCGACAGACGTAGTAGGTTATATGAGAATAAATTACAAATTTTGGGCAGAAAAAAATTCAATTTATTGCGCATTTGTGTACAAAAGGAAAAAACACAATTTGTGCATATGAGAAAAAAAATAAGAAAAGGTTATTTCTTCAAAGGAAATCATTTTCAGTAGGGGGGGTATGGTTTCCACGGACGGCCAGCAATGTTGAGCACCTTTGAAGCATGGAGTCAATGATGCTATTAATCACGAGTTGGGGTATTCTGTCCCACTCTTCCAGAAGAACTCTTTCAGTTCTTGAAGAGTTTGTGGGGTGGTTGGCGGCCAGAAACTCGTCTTCCTAGAGCGTCCCAAAAGTGCTCTATTGGTGTCATGTCTGGAGAACAACCTGGCCATTCCATTCGTACGATTCATTCCTCGAAAAAGGAAATCCTCCACCTGGTTAGCACGATGTGGCCTGCAGTTATCGTCCATTAAAATGAAGTCATCTCCGATTGCTGCAGCGTAAGGGACTACAATAGGTATGAGGATCTCATCCATATATCGGCGAGCAGTCAGAGGTCCATCTCGAATAATGTAGGTCTGTGCGCCCGTCAATGGAGATGCCACCATACACCAACACTCCCGCACCGCCAAATCTGACACTTTCGTGGACGAACGCAGGATTATTCCTACTACCATGGTCCTCCAGATGAAAATACGCCTATTATCCGGATGAACAGAAAAACGGGACTCGTCAGAAAAAGAACATTGCTTCATTCATTTCTCATCCAGTTCACATGATCTGTTACCCACTCCCTGCGGTCGCGACGATGCCTTGATGTTAGTCTAACACATACTATCGGTCGGCGAGCATACAGACCTACACCATGGAGCCGGTTTCGGACAGTCTGAGATGAAACCGTGGTGCCAGTAGCCGAGCGAATGTGTTGTTGGAGAAGAGTAGCGTTCATATTTCGGAGTCTCCGAGCCGTTAACACTAAATAACGACTTTCATTGGGCGTTGTTGCCATCTACGACCTTGTCCTGGTCTTCGGCCTGCACTTCCGGTCTCAAAAACTGTTCCAGAACCTAGAAATCACTCCTTGTGACACTCCAATGGCTTGCACTACTTCGGCTTGTGTTTGGCCCCCTTCTAACCTGCCAACAACTCTTCAAGCTTCTGAATCAGTTAGACTTCGCTGAGACATCGTACTCATCGAAACAAAGCAGTCACTGAATGCCGATCATCCTTGTCTTCATTTCAGTTTAAAGTGACATTTCATTAGCTGCCGCTGAAGCGACGTTTTTGACGTTGAACTCAAAATTAGCATACTCCACGGTTTGAAAATCAGAAAAATTTGCATTTGTCATTCTCTTCTTCCATTTTCGGCAAAAAATTTTTCGCTTATATCTTTATTTTTATATAAAACTTACAATATCCTTTAATTGTTTTGAGCAGTATATATATATATATATATATATATATATATATATATATATATATATATATATATATAAAGAAATATGTATTATATATCAAAAACAAGAAATAATAGATAAAGAACATAACAAGAAATAGCGTAATAAAAATATAAAAGCTGAACATGAAAAACAAAGTTATAGAGAATAAAAAAAAAACTACAAAAAAGAAGAACCTAGCGAGTCAGAAAGCAATTTCGGACTTAGGACTGAATAAGTGGAGTTAAACTAGTTTGAAGGTGCCAACCTTCCCCCTTTACAAACTCGGTAGGAAAACCAAATAAAATAAAATAAACAAAACTTCAGAGTATGGATAACTCAGAGGCATAATAAAACCACTCACTACTATTATGTAACAAACTCTCCCAAACTCTTAATGCAGAAAAATCACAAAATAATTACGTAAGAAAAGTAGAAAATGCTAAAACAATTACATAAAGAAAAGTATCTTTCAAAAAATAATTTAACAAAATTTCTTTACTCACAAAGTTTTTACGAAGAGAATCAAGCATCTTGCCATTAATAAAAATCAATTATTCACCAAGTTAAAAAATTCGAAAATACATAAACACATCTTTTGAGCTGACTTTTAAACCAGCCAGCAAAGACAGGTATAAAATGACGACAATCAAATATGTTAAAATTTGAATTGGTTGATTGTCAAAAATATAAATTTGCTAGGCTCTAATTTGGTTGGTTGTCAACAATGTGTAAGATGTTCAAGATGTGTGTGGAAAAAATGTAAACTGTGATATAGTGTTATGATATAATCTTCACACCCCAAGATATGGATATATATATATATATATGTATATATATATATAAAATATATATATGTATATATATATAAATAAATAAATATATATATATATGTATATATATATATATATATATATATATATAATATTCATTTATATGCTTTTAAAAAATCACGGTTTTGAAGGTATATATATTCAGATATTTTTAATCTTTTATCTACCGACAGTGCTTATAAGTAATACTCACTTTAAAACTACATAGAATATGTATTTTTACGAATACTCTGACAATACTTTGCAGGAAAATTGTTTTAAATCCTCTTTTAAGTTATTTTGTAGCACGGGATCTATGATGAGTATTTTTGCGGGAAAGGCGAATAGTTTTATAGCAGTAACTGCGTTTTTAGCTGACATTTTGATGGAATTGCGAAGATTGTCATTTTTGTACCGAAAAAGGAGTTAGTGAGAAAAAGTAAGTATCTTATTTTTTTGTATGTTAAGGAGAGAGAAGACTTTAGAAAACGACTTGACTATTTGTTTTAAGAGAACATTCTATATAATTAATTGTACAGTTGAATAACTTTGTGGTACTTATAAGGACCGACATCACTCAGGGTATTGGAGCAAGAAAGTTTTTTTTCCGTCCGTGTGACTTATTGTTGTTTTGTGATGTGTTATAGGGTCATCACCATAGTTTATTAAACTGGTGACTTCTTGGTATTTCCTTTAGCTTTACTTATTTATTTTGCTTTTTACTGCTTTATTTTAACGTTTTCAAAAAAATGAGCTTTGGATCTGAGCCTGGTTTTTTATTGCCACACAATTAAATAAAATATCTATTTTAATTTCAAAATTTAATACCACTTTAAATTCTTTATGTGTAACTGAGATTTAACAATGATATGTATAGGATTTTTCTAGGTATTATTATTATTATTATTTCCTTTTCTTTGAATGTCTAGAAAAAAGAAACTCTGTGTTCAAGAAGTTTTTGATTTATTACAGAACTTACTATTTGAAATCAATTATGTACTAACATATTATTTTCAGATGAAGAAATCAAAAGAAATTATCAGCTGGAATTTTCTTTACATTCATAGGATGATGATCAAGATATTGAACTCAAGTTGCAGTAGTTCATGTTCAGAAAGTACAGCATTTCCTACCCCAGAACGCAGTGCCTTGAAAAACATTCAATCGAAACCTCACTCATAATGGACAACGTGTGTGTTCTGTGTATTAATGAAGCAATTTCTGTGTGTGTATCAATGAAAAAAACTGTTTCTTTGAATGTCCCCAAATTAAGTTTATGTGTAAAAATAGTAAATAAATTTTAAAAATCTAATAATTTTTTAAAAATAAATATTTTGTGCTATAAAATATTGGTGTCATCAGGATATTTAGCAATTTAAGATATAAAGTGTGTTAATAAAGTCATTCGGTAATTTTGTATTATGAGAATATTTGAGACCTTTGTGGAATGACAATGTTTTAATGTACCAATTTAATTAATTAGGTGAAACAAATTAAATTTCCCAAAGTTAAGAATTTCATTTATGTATATCCCTCAGTTTTCAATGTTGGGATTCAATAAAAATATAGCATGAAAACATTTGCAGTAAACCATAATGCGGTAGATAAAAAAGTTAATGCATGATTTCATCTCTTCTAAAAAAATTTAATTTCTCATTTAAGTTACTCCTATTTCTGAGACAAAACAATATATAGTAAAAGACATTTTCTACCTGGGAAAGGGTCTTCAAAGGAAATGAGGAAAACCAAATATATCCCTTTGGTCCTTACATGATTCGACAATCACACTGTTAAAATAATAGGGTAAAGCATTCTGATATTCTGGATGAGGATTAAATTTCTCCCACCGAAGCAAGTCAGCTATTACGATGATCACCAGTGAAAGCATCTCCTACAAGTATCATTAAAGGTTTACGAGCTTTTCTTCTTTATCGGCTTACGAAAAATAGCTTAGTGCGAACAAGTGAAAAGGTTTAATAAGCAATAAAGTAAGAAGGCGTATCTGAAAAAAGAGATGGAATTAAGGTAAAATGTAAGAAGTGATGCTAGAATATTACATTGTTGAAAAAAGTGCATGTATTACAACAAATAACAGTCTAGGAACGTAATAAAATATGTTATAAATTTCAGCTTATCATACAGAATGTATGAATACCCGAAACAGAATTTCAATTATTCTATTTCAAGTTGATTGTAATAAATTTTATTAGCATTTTACGTCCCATTTTTAGAAATAATATATATATATATATATATATATATAAGATTTTGAATCTAATGCCGAGATTTCAAAATTCCCTATAAGGAAACGTACTCTATACTGACTACATCCATAACTGAACAATATCATTAGTAAATAGATTTATACATAGATTGGCGCAAAGCAGCCAAATGAATGCATCTAACATCTTCCAGAAAGTATTAGATTCTGTATTTCGAGTAATTAGAATAAATATTACATCGTTCTCAGTGTAATTATTAAACTGTAAATAGATTTATGCTTACGTTTTGTAAAGGTACATATTTCATTGACTATATGAATTTTTAGCATATAAAATAAATGTCAATTTATCATAACACTTTAGACCAGTATTATCAAACTTTCAATGTTTGCAACGCTATTTTCAATCATAATTTTTAAGGCTACACCTTCTGTTCAATTAAAATGATTGAACACATCAATAATGTACTATAATGTCAAGTAACCAAACGATTTTAATTGTAAACCGTACAAATTATCAAGACAAGTATTCAATTTTGTATACGACAAGCCTACTTAAATTACTAGTACTTATTAAACATTTTTCTTAACTTAGTATTGATAAATTAATTATCAAATACATTGTGCAGTGCTAATACATTTATAAGAATATTATATCAGTGCAAATGTGTCATAATATATTTTTCATTGTTTCTTTTCAGTAAATAAATGGCTTTTAAATATTTTTTTTATTTTCGGCTTTTCGATGTGCTTATGCCCCCCCCCTAAAGTAGGGTGGTGCACCCCACGGTTTGAGAAACACTGATTTTATTTCAATTTTGAATTTCTTCTCTTAAAATTACCAAGAGCAAAAATAGAAAACTTCACAAAGTGTAATTATTCTTCAAGAAGCCAAATCATTCACAAAGGCACACTCATGTCCATAAATGAAGGATAATTTAGATAAATTGAACTCTAAAATAAATTTTTCACCTGTAGAATTATCACACATAACTTGAAGAAGAATATGCAAATTACAGGAAACCACCAGATGGCGCGCAATCACGTCACAATGACGTGAGTGTAATAGAGAGGTATATAAGGAATGGTGGCAAAGTAAAATTGTTCACAAGCGTTTTAAAAGTCTTTCAGTGCAATAGCCGCATAGTTATGGCACAAAGGAAGCATGTGGATGATTTTTTACGTAGAATTATTGGATGACTGGAATGTGGACTTACCCAGCTGGAAATATCCGAGGAACTTGGAATCGCCCAGAGTGTCATCTCCAGGCTTTGGCAACGATTCCAAGATGATGGTAATGTGAGCAAATGTTACAGCACAGGTCACCCCCGAGTTATAACACTGAATGAGGACCGGTATTTGGCAGTTACAGCCAAAAGAAACAGACACAGCACAGCATCAGACCTGTCTCGTCAGCTCTCTTCAGATACCGGTATAACAGTTTTAAGCAGACCGTGTACAGACGTTTAGGGCACTTTGGTCTATATACTCGTAGGCCTGTAAGATGTGTTCCACTTACCGCAACTCACTGTCACCTGCTATTGACCTGGAGTAGAGAGCATACATTACATTGTGGACACCACAACAGTGGTCTTGTATGATGTTTTCCGACGAGTCCAGGTTTAGCTTGCAGTCTGATTCTCGCCGGACTTTAATATGGAGAGCGCCAGGTACCAGTTACCTCCAACAGAACACCATTGAACGACACCGTTATGGTGGTGCAGAATGGCTCGTTTGGGGAGGAATTATTCTTGGTTCCAGAATTGACCTGCATTTTCAGAGTGTAATGATGACAGCCCACATATATCGGGATGTCATTCTGGAACAGCATGTACGTTCATTTCGGGGCGCCATGTGTGCTGAATTTCTGTTTATAAATGACAACGCCCGTCCTCACCGTGCAAACATTGTAGAAGAATGCCGTCAATAGGAGGATATCACCCGTATGGATTGGCCAGCATACTCACCGGACTTGAATCCAATAGAGCATGTGTGGGATATGTTTGGCCGACGAATTACAGCCCGTCAACCCCCTCTCACTTGTCTACCGGAACTTCGGAGGGCATTGCTTGATAAGTGGTGTAATATTCCCCAAGATCAAATTGATAGTTAATACTCAGCATGCCTAGGTATTGTAAGGCCTGTATTGTATCGTTTGGGAGACATACTCAGTATTAACCATCATACTAACCCAGTGTTTCTCAAACTTTCAATACTGGCGACCCAATTTTCAATCATAATTTTTGTCGCGCCCCCCTGTACAACAATAATGTATTTACTGCAATAAAAATGCACTTTGAGAGAGAGACGCTAAAGTTACAATACGATCTTAATTATAAACCGTACAAATTAGTACGATAAGTATATTAAATTTTGTGTATATGTAACTTTTAAGTAATATATATTTTAAGAAAAAATTACTTAAAATATATATTACTTACTTATTATTATGTTATTTTTCTTTCTCTAATTTTTAAATTGGAACAGATCACAAAATGATATATTTAATTAACGATTTATTTCCTTCAGCATTCATTTCTCAAAGTACAAATGTCATTAGAAAAATAGTCTAGTCAATATCGCTCTCTATCATATCCATCACATGTGGCATTATAGGGTACGTTTGCGTGAGTTTGAGCAACCTATCGGACGTCTGCGCAAAACATGTAAAAATGCTTTTCCTCGTACAATTCCAGTCAGTTTTGGTCGACTCTATACTCCTATAGCTACCGAATTTAGCTTGAATGTACATTTTTTTAATTTACACGTTAATTGTAATTCACGGTAATTAAGTATTTACGGCAGTAGATTTAAACAATATCATACATACATGTTTAAGTCATAAGCAAACATTCGATGATAATAAAGAATCAACAAGTACACAGACGAACGAGCATGGTTCCGAAAATTAAATCAAGGCGATCTTCTCAAAAATACTTAAACTTTGGATTTACCACTACTGAAGTAAATGAAGGGGAAAAAAAGACCCAGCTCGATATGTGTTAAAAATTACAAATCTGTAGAACAACATGTGAAAGTTGTTTTTAAAACATGTAAAATCATTTAGCTATGTTGGGAAGGAATTTTAAAAAGTATTTTCTGGATGAGGACAGCTTGGTAGCAAGTTACGAGTGGATTAGGGATCTATTTCAAGATACTCCAGAAGGGCTCTCAACTTCCGAAGAAGAAATCTTCATAGATTTCACATCCAGTGAAAAATTAAAATACAATTTTGTAATAAATCGCTCTTTGAAATTTGGGTAGAGGTGGATGAGGAATTATCTGTACTGAAAACAAAAGCACTTCGTATACTATTACCATTTTCAACATCCTACCTTTTTTAAACCGGATTTTCTGCAGTGGATGCTTTGAAGACAAAATATAGATGTCAGCTAAATATAGAAAAATAACTCTTTAAGTGTCAATTTCTGATATTAAACCTTCCTGTGAAAAACTTTCCTCTACAAGACAAGCCTGTGGAAGTCCCTAATAATTATTAGACTTGTTCTTAATTTAGTAATAAAATTGATTCATTGAATATTAACGTCACACTGTTCATCTGCACGAAGGCTTTTGACGACGGACCACGTAATTTTGAACCATGGTCAAGTGACGTGGACGACACCTGAGCAGGTACCCCCTCTCCTAACTACCACACCACACCAACGGGAGGACGTTTCAGCTTTCGACAGATTTAACGTGCATCGCTGCCCTACACGGAGAGTCTTTAGTGGTACTAGGCTCGAACTCGTGACAAGGCAAACCACGATCCGATACCTATACCACTCGGCTAACGCGGCCAAATTTAGTAATAAGAAATTATTTATAAAATACCTTCTTCAGTACTGATACATTAAAAGTATACTGGCTGTAACACCGACTCTTCGGACGAGTTCATTTTTTAAAAAAAATAAAACATTATTCTTGATATAATAGCTGAACTGTAAGGAGAGTAAAACTGCGTGCACGACATTGTATACAAAAATGTAAAATTAATTTTTTAGATAAATGCTACAATTGTAAATAACTGTTTAAAAGAACTGTAATTTTAAACCTCACAGAATTAGCATTTAGAATTAATGTTAAATAATGAAAAAGAATATAAAATTCCGATGAAGAATAATTGTGTTACTTTTTAACATTTAAAGCGAGAAGACTTCAAAATGTTTTAACCCGGGAGCAGGCGCATACTCGATACTAACGCTAATGGTAGTGCGGGGGGACTCAGTCACCGCACTCTTTGTTTATAATTATTTTTACTGTACACGATACAAATCGGAATTCTAGTGAATATTTTAATTTATAGAATGTATACTTATCTTCTTTCAAGGACTATTCAATTCTTTGATGATTTGAAAAAAAATCCAATAAAACTGAACTAAAATGATTCAAAAGTACAAGACCATAATAAAGGACGCAAATCAGACACTTTTTACTAATGTTACAGAAATGTTAAATCAATCAATTCTTTTCCAAATATCGTAAAACTCTATTATTTACAATTTCCCTAAGCGAAAAGCAAACGCATAAAAGATGGGACGGAACTAGTATTAAATAACCATACCATAAGATTGAAGGTCAATCAAATGATTAGCAAATGTACTATGCAGCCTGGCTGAAAAGTGAATCATGTCTTCCTTTTCTTTTGGTGTTGGGGGGAGGGGTGGATGGAGCGTCTGATTTCCGAGGGAAATCTAAATCTCCAATCAGTCAAAATTTGGGGAGTGACATTAAATTGATAATTTGCCCTTTTTTAGTTTTAAGTATTAATAATTTGAGATAGTAATTAAAAGTTAAAAATTTAAAGATTGCCAGTAGAGGTGAATGTGCGAAAAAATCTGGAAGTGAGTTGTTTTGTGTCATGTGATGAAAATTTGGCATTGCCTACCGGACTCTGTTTCCCTGCAAGCAGAGAAGGAGCCTGCGGAAGGAGTGAAAATTCGGCGCAGTAGGGGAAGGAGTCAGCGAAGCTGTCACCTTTCCTACTTGCCGGGTGAAAGTGGAAACGGAAATTGTATAGATTTGACGGGTGCCAGCGAAATGAATCGCTTATACCCAAATTCGCGGAGAGAAAGTATCAAGGAGGGGATAAATATCTGAATACACTCCCCCGCAGAGGGGGAGGATGGAGGAAGAAGCGGCCTAACGAAAACGAAACAAAAGTACGTCACGAGGACAGGAATGGAGGAGCGCAAGGAAGGGGGCTTAACAGCCCCAAAAACGCGTTCGAGGAGCACCAAAAAACGCAGTCGGAATGAAGAAATGCTGCGGGATTTTTTTTTTCAGCTTGGATCAAGAAATGAATGGAGACTGCAAGGCAAAACTTGCAGCTGGAACAGTTGGTTTCGAAGCAGGAGTCAGCTTTTTCACCGATCCCAATTCTGATGTAGACAAATGACTTTAAATGTTGTTTAAGTGTAGCAATTAATTAATTTTTGTTGTAATTACGGCGGCTTTAAGGGCAGATTCCATTTTGTCGTTTTGTAAGCAAAATTTATTTTAGAGTGAGGATACGTGAATAGTGTTTGTGCTTTAATTACTGGGTTGTCGGGATTTTGAATTGAAGTAAAAACATTTCTAGAAGTTCTAGTGATGTAATTATTTATCGGCTCCATGTGTAAGTCGTGATGTATCACACTATTTCTAACGTACCAAGGTGCGTTAGCAATAATTCAAAGAATTTTATTTTGGATTATGTGAATGCGTTTTGTGTGGGTCGGGGCCGTGGTTCCCCAAATGGGGGACCCATACGTTATTGTTGGGCGCAAAATTTGCTTGTACAGGATAATTTTATTTTCCAGGGAGAGAGGAGAGCTTCTCCCAATAAGGGAGATAGCTAACGCTATTCTACCCCAGAATTTGTCTGAAAGATAGTCAATATGTTTCTTGTAAGTTAGTCGACTATCGATATATAAGCCCAAGTAACGAACGACCGGGGGTGAAAGTGGCCGTCGGAACGGCTGTATTTAAAGGTCTTAGCGTGAGTTTTGCTCGTCCAATCAGGAGGCAGCAGCTCGCGTGGGGGCGGGGTCAGGCGAAAAAATTGTCAATTGATAATAAACATAAATTATGTCAGTTTTGTTGTGTGTATTTTTTTTTTTACTATACACTCTGTCGCAAAAAAATATATGCACCCAGAAGAAATTGAGCTACATTCACGAAATTTGGTATGCATGTAGTGTATATGAAAATAAACAAATGATTAAAAATTCAGAACAAAATATCATTTTATTAAGCGGTTACAGCTTGCAAAAGGTTAAAAATCAGTAAGTAGTAAAGCCACCTCTGGCAGCTATACAAGCCGAAATTCGGCGTGGCATCGATTCAATTAGATCACTTATGACCCCCTGTGGAAGATCCTGCCATAGTCTTTGCATCTGCGCAGTTAATTCTCCTGTATCTCGGGACGGCTGCAGTTGCCTTTCCAGACATGCTGTATTGGCGAAAGATCTGGTGACCTGGCAGGCCATGGTAGGACGTCATATCCTTGAAGACATTGTTGGGAGAGTCGCGCAGTATGTGAACGAGCATTATCCTGTTGATAAATGGCACCTGGGGGACTTGATAGCATGGGTAGCACAATTGGCGTTAAAATATCGTCCACGTATCTGCGAGCTGTCAAAGTGCCTTGAAGGACCACTAAAGATGATCGTGTGTCCCAAGAAATTGCTCCCACACTGTCACACCTTGTGAAATTGCTGTCTGCCGCTCGACAATAAATGCCGGATCGGACCGCTGGCCGGTGCGCCTCCAGACACGTGTGCGGTGGTCATCAGCACTGAGACTGAATCGGGATTCATCACTGAAGATGACACGTCTCCAGTCTGTCACACTCCAAGTTGCCCGAGGTCGGCAAAATTCAGTCGACACTGCCTATGATGTGGGGGTCAGTGGTAAGCGTCTTAGCGGACGTCGGCTCCTCAAGCCAACTTCGGTCAGTCGTCTCCTTATGGTTTCTCTTGATGGCACTGGATGTCTGGAAGGAGGTAAGTGGCGTTGAATCGATGCTAGCGACGTTGTTGGTGCCGAAGTGGCCACTCTTCTGATTGCACGATCCTCGCGATCATTTGTGTTCCTGGGACGTCCTGACCATCCGCGACGGTACACTCTACCTTCTGTGATCCACTGTTGCCAACACCGAGCAACTACCATATCGCTCCGACCGAGGTGGCGGCCGATACGTCTATTCGACCAACCTGCTTCTCTGAGGCCTATTATACGGCCCTATCAAAGTCCGTCAGTTGCTCGTACTGCCGCCGGTTACGTCTTAGAGGCATCCTAAGTCTCAATATCGTCTATCAAAGTCATCAGATTCGTTTGGATAGCCGTACGGCGCTCGTACTCATGCTTTTAAACTCTCCCAGTTGCGCAACTAATATGCGCATAGCACACTTAGCCTTGTCTCATTGGCTTCGAAATTTTAATCATTTGCATATCTCTTACCAGACTACATTCTTGCCGAGTTTCGTGATTGTAGCTTGATTTCTTCTGGGTGCATATATTTTTTTTTGCGACAGAGTGTATATGGAAGAAAGCATTTTGTTTTACTTCTCTTTTCGGTTATTTTTTAAAATAAAATCTTTAATTTTTTTTATATGCTCCCGCCCCACAGGCGGGCGCCCCCCACTTTGAGAAACATTGTACTAACCATGTTATACTGTTTTTGTAAATAAGTCCTTTTTTTGAAATTTGCTGCAGGGTGTAAAAATCGCAATTTGTATTAATTATGTCAAACATATAGCATCTTTTTTGCTCTTTACCTTTTGTTTAATAAATAGACTTTACAAATAAGTCAAATTTGTTTCGTTTCTGTCTCTTTCTTTGCATGAACTTCATTATCCTTAATTTATGGACATGAGTGTAAATTGAAACTGTCATTCAAAATCAAAAACTATAATTTATAAGAATATGGTAATTTCTTATTGCATGAAAAATGAATCCTCAAAAGCTTCATCTCCTAAATTATTTATTTTTGTTTCATCAGGTAATATAGTAAATAAAAAAGGAAACTCTTTATAAGAAAGATGTGATAAACTTCGCTAGAAAGTAACTCTATCTGTTTGAAAAATACGTTACAAGAAAAAGTATTCAAAAAATATCTACAGTGGGCCACAAAAGTGTTTGTACACTTGTAATTTCTTATACAATTTAATGTTTTCAACTAATAAAAATTAATATGTTGTAATTGTAATTTTTTTATAATATCTACAACCTTTTCTTAATGGAATGACATAACTAATTTTTTAAAAATAGTATAAATATTTTTTTTTAAAAATTAATGTTTAAAAAGATACTAAAAATACGCCACAAAAGTCATCGTACACTTAACAAAAAACTCAACTTATCTTTGAATATTGTATTTCTTTCCTAATTCAGTACATAGTAAGTTATCTTTTAGCGTCCACAACAACTTTTAAGTGTCTTGATATAGATTTAATAGTTTTTTTTGTAATTTCTGCATCGATTTTTCTACATTTTTCTGTGATTATTGTTTTGCATATCTGCATATCCCGGTTTCTTTTTGAGATGGATGGCTGGGAATTAAATGCGAATGCTAGCCGAAAGATTTCCCAAGAGGATTAGTATGAAGGTCGCGTAAAGATACGTCACAACTTTTAAAGTGAATCATGAACACAATTAAATTGGTGTTAGAAGAAAACTGTACTCATTTTAATAATATTCTGTATGAACAACCTCAAGTTGGATCTCAAGGTGGTGGTATTTTTAGTATCACTATTGTTGCATTAAATTGGTAATTACAAACTACAGTTAAGGTAACTGGGACGTCTGCGAGAAGGAAAAATGAACTTTATTTTACACTAAATTTAATTGGTACTCACTTAAATTAAAAGCAACGGAAGTAAAATTTTTAAGTTGAATTATCTGTACATTTACATCTGTTAATATAAAAAAATTCCATTTTAAATTACAATTAAATCCATATGAGCAATAAACAATCAACAACTGTGTTTTTCTATTTTCGAGACATGTTCTTACCTTTAGGTACACTTTGCATATAACTCACTGCATATATAGCTATAAAATTTTACAGAGTTTTTGCAAACTTAACAATCTATAAAATGAATGAAATGAAATTTTAAAAAATAAATTTATAAAATTTTAAAAAAACTTAAATATAGGGATTTAAATGTCCTTTAAATTCTATGCAGAAATTGTGCTACATCTAAAATTTATGAATGTTTATTTGAAAACGAATTCATTTACTTTTTTGAAAATTTGTGGATCTTATATAATGCAAAATATCAGCAATATAGGTAAAGTAGATTTTGAGAAAAGTGTACTGGAATGAACAAAAAATGCATTTTGGGAAAATCGCAAATAAAGATATTTTCATCTATGATTTGTAAAATAATATTTTTTTAACGTAATAAAAAGTTATACCATGATTAATTTCATTATTTTGCATCATTTCTCAGTTTTTAAATTGTAAGTTTAAAATTCTAGATTATTTAGAAATATTTTTTATATTTCTCTTT
Organism: Trichonephila clavipes; assembly: GCA_019973935.1. Lineage (NCBI taxonomy): Eukaryota > Metazoa > Arthropoda > Arachnida > Araneae > Nephilidae > Trichonephila > Trichonephila clavipes. The sequence continues at coordinate 58,261 of BMAU01001609.1, read as the reverse complement.
CTTTACTTCATCAACACGTGTTGTCAACGATTCACACCTTCCGTTTAAAATGCTAAAAATTTATGTCTATAAGTTTTAGTATTTTTATTTCACTTTGAACATCATCATTACAGGATATTAGAGAAATCCTTATACGTATTTTATTGTTATAAAAATACACAAAGAAAATGTATTTGATTAATTTAAAAAAATTAAGTTTATGTCTTATTTAACTGGAACTTAATATATGAATATTTATTTTAAAGTAAACCAATAGTTATAAACATATAGAGTTATTCATAAGTATTGAAATGTTAACAATAAGCAGTTAGGAAAAACAAAATGTCTGTTTTACAAGCTGTGCACTTAATTTAGAATAATCATGAAGATCCACTTTGTACTAAATACACCTTATTTATAATTTAAGAGCTACACTAAGTATTTATTAACGTAAAAACTAAACATAATTAACATTTCAAAAACCAATTTTTTTTTTTTAAATTTGGTAACTAACGATTTAAATTTTCCGTAATTTGTGCGGAAAAAATGTAGAATTTTCAATAAATTTGAACATATAATACAGAAAAATTACATTATTTGTATAAAAAAATTAGTTTTTTATGACACATATTATATACAAAATGGATTTTGAAAAAAAAGTGTACCTGAATCATCCTTACATCACATTTGCTTACAATTTTAAAATTCAAATTTCAAGCGTTCTATTTATCGCATTTTCATAAATAATGCATTTATGGATGCAGAAAAGTGCTCTCTATTTTTTAAAAGTAAAATAAAAAATGTAAAATTTAAAGCAGCTTCACGTCCCAGTTACCTTAATAGAGTTGTAATATCTCTGTTTTCATGCTACCTCAGATTATGTCGTTGACCCTCAGACATGTGATGACTGTTATATGTTTCTTTTTCATGAAAATTCTTTGAATTATAAAGGTATTTTGCAAGTGATTTTTTATTGGTTCTTGGAATAAATGATTTGCATACTACAGAGTAGAACCTGTTTTGTGCGATAGGTGTGGCCCGCATAAAAGTAAGCGCAGAAAAAAAAATTCAGATTTCTTAAAGTCTTACATATAACAAACAAATTCGTCGAAATACTACAGATATTTTTTTTTATGTGATGGAGAGGAATCGTATAAAAAAAGTTGTTCTTAGAAAATACGCCAATTATTTACGAAATTTATGAAAAAGTACTTCCATGACAAAATAAAAAACTAAATTATATATGGAAACATTTAAAAAACATTTAGTTTCTCGATGCATACAAGAAATTTTCAAAATGCACGTACATAATTCACTGCGACTCATAGTAATCCAAGTGAGTGAGTTAGTGAGTTAATATTAACGTCGCACTGTTCAGCTACACGAGGGCTTTTGGCGACGGACCACGTAATTTGAACCATGGTCAAGTGACGTGGACGACACCTGAGCTGGCACCCCCTCCTAACTACCATAGTAATCCAAAGCGCACATCTTCATTTGATGAATAAGTTCAAAATTGCTTTCGCGACTTGAAGATACAATTTTATTTGATTTATTTTTTGATACCATAAAGTAAGAGATAAGTTTTTGTGACGAAGGTTGGTTGGTCAGTTGCCGTGTAAATGTTTCGATAACCAGATATGCGTGATCAAAGTTCTTTTCATGCTCCTTTCGGATTTATTATCTATTTTAAGAAAATGTTTTCCCAATTTGTCGGAAAACTGTATTCCTGCATATATTTTATCCGCTCTCAAAAAATCCAGTTCTTCTTGTTCGCCTACATAATGTATCAAATTATTCATAATTTCACTGTTATTGAAAGTTCATCTTCAATCAAGCGAAGCTGCTGGCGCGTTGAGAGAAATTAACTGAACGTGCATTGCCCGGAGACTGCTTATAACAAATGTAGAGAGCGTCTTGAAATGTATATATGTACATTGTATTGGAGTAACGTACACTCCCGCAACCCGCGCCTCGCGAGGAAGGGGGAGTGTGACTCTAATGGGGCCCAAGATTCGACTGACACCAAGTACGCATTTACCTAATTTATAAAATACAAAATCCCAAAAATGAATTTGGAGGAGGGGGGGGCTGGCATTCCCCGTTAGGTGCCTGGTACATTGAGAGAAACCATTACAGTGCCGCCAAAGCCGTTGAAATTCATATACCGCATAAAAAAGATAGCACAGAAAAGAATTGCACAAAAATAAAATCGCTCAAAATAAATCACATGAAAATGAAATCGCATAAAAAAAGGACCGTGCAAAAACAGGTTCTACTGTACTAACAAAATGAGTTATACGGTACTTCAAGAAATCTATAGCTGATGCTTTCGTATGTTATCATTTGAAATAAGAAGTTCGGTGTCTCACCCAAAAATTAAAATTATTTCCGATATTTTTTTTTTTTGTAATGAAACACACATTTTCCAACTTAGTTTTAAGAAATTTAAGTTATCAGATTTGAAGCCCAAATTCAAATATAATTTTAGGAATAAGTTTTTTTTATGCTTTTTACACAAATTTTTTACTCATTTTCCCCCTAAGTAATAAAAGTATTGTCTTTTGATATTTATAAATATGATAATGATGACCAATATTATTTGACATGAATAAATATTTTACTTTTCCCTCAAATATATCTCATCTACATTACGTCTTCATTCCTGTTGGAGTAAATTATCTTTAACAATAAAATGTATAATTAAATTATAATGAACATTTATTTTATACATGAAGGTAACACTTAATAAATAATATCAAAGATTTAACAGCTTAGTATGAAGTTGATAATATGATAATAAACATGAATTGTGTAGGTTACTGAAAGAAGAGAAATTTAACGTGTGAAATGAATTTCAAATAACATATTATGTAAGTGTTACAAAACTCTATCACGTAATAAATACGTCGTACAAGAATTTCGTTTCAGAAAAGGATAGTAGAACTTCTCCCTTTGTTGTTCTTCAGATCCTCAGAGTCATTAATACTAATTAGAATAAATTGACACCAAAGAAGCCAAAATAGAGAGTAGGGTTAATATATCACTAAGATAAAGGGATGCAGAGTGTTTATCACATTATCATTCACAACAAAGAGAAGCTAATGTTATTATGGCGAATTCTCGAATAATTACGCAGGTGTAAGAGGGAGTAACTGCTTTTGAATTCAAGCAACTTTTGATAAATTTTAACAAATGATTATACGAATAGGTTTGAAGTGGTATTTGTTAATTAATATTAATTTAAAATATCACAATCTATAGCATCTATGCAAAGAGTGTTTTTTTCCAGGTATAGAAGTTTAAGTTGGCATTACTTTCCAAGATGGCGAACGATTTAACAGCTGTCAAGTGGTTTTTTCTCAGTTTGGTTTGGCAATTCATCAAAACGATCATCAAGCAAGGCGTAGATTCGTCAAATGGGCCCAAAACGAGATTGTCGTTGTTCCCGATTTTCATAAGCGAATTTTGATTAGCGATGAAGCGCACTTCTGGTTGAATGGCTACATCAACAAACAAAACTGCCGCATTCCGAGTCAAGCTAATCCACAAGTGTATATCGAAACACCGTTACATCCAGAAAAACTGACTGTTTGGTGCGCTTTATGGGCTGGTGGAATCATTGGTCCGTACTTCTTCAAAAACGATGAAGGCCACAACGTTACAGTCAATGGTGATCGGTATAGAGCCATGATTACTAACTTTTCATTCCTGAATTGAACAATCATGATGTCCAAGAGCTGTGGTTCCAACAAGACGGTGCAACATGCCACACAGCTCGTGCCACAATCGATTTATTGAAAGACACGTTTGGTGACTGCCTAATTTCACGTTTAGGACCTGTGAATTGGCCTCCAAGATCTTGTGATTTAACACCGCTAGACTATTTTCTGTGAGGCTATGTAAAAGCTATTGGTCTATGCGGATAGGCCACAAACGCTTGACCATTTGGAAGACAACATTCGCCGTGTTATTGCCGATATACGGCCACACATGTTGGAAAAAAGTCATCGAAAATTGGACGTCCAGATTGACTACATCCGAGCCAGCCGTGGCAGTCATATGCCAGAAATCATATTTAAAATGTAATGCCACAAGAGTATCTTTCGAATAAAAAAAATTCATGTCAATCGAATAATACATCGTTGTTTTATTGCAATTTAAAGTTCTATACCTCTAAAAATACACCCTTTATATATAAATGGATGTTCGTATATATGAAAAATTGCGTCACTCAAACTGCGTTCAACCGATCACTTTGTGCTATTCTCTTCGTTTCAGCTCCCCACCAGGTGGCGCTACAATATATGAACTTCTGCACCGTTCAGTCAATCGCCAAGTTGCCAACAGGGTCATCAGAAATGATGCCAACTTCGTTCTTTCTTTAGCAATGCACTTTGTTTCTATGGAATCGTCATTATAATATAAAGAACGGCGTTGCTACAAATATTACCATTTTAACATAAAATAAATACAACAGAAAGTAATATTAACGTACTAGCTGGTATACCTGTTCTCTGCACGAGTGAATTAAAAAATTAAGCAATACAGATTGAAGGATAAAAAAAGTTTTTAATGAGTTAATTTTACGTGAATTACAAATTAAACAAAAAAGAAAACTTTTTGGGTGTACATCTCAGCTGAGCAAAAAAAAAAAAAAAAAAAAGACATGTTTGTTAAATTATAAATCTGTAGATCTAATAGCTGAGATAAAAAGGATTTTTTTTTTTTTTATAATTCCTCCTATTTCTTTTGCTATTTGGACCCAAATCCGCATCATTCCTTAGCGCATCTTGTAAATGTATATAATTTTCTGCTCAAAGTTTCGTTTGGTTCAAGGGAATAAACCTTAAGCACTCACTCTCAACTTTGAGGAACATGTCCACCAAAAACAGAAGAAAGAGAGATTTACGTCGAAGCAATAAATTAAAATTGTTGCGACGCATAAAAAGTCTTTGCAGGACACTTTTTTGTTTGGTATGTGTTGTTTTGTGTGTGTGTGTGTGTGTAACCGGGTTTATCATAAAAATATCAAAACTGTACCCCTTTTCTCATTTCCAAAAAAATATCGGGTACTCGAGAGCATCATAAAATCTATGAGTGTGGAACTTTAGTAAGTCGGCCATCGTGAGCCTGAATAACGATGTCTCGAGATGCAGTTCGTTAAACAACTAATTACTCAGCAACTATTTCATTTGTGGTGGGGTCATTAAATTGTCTTTCGCATTCACCACGTGGTGCACGATCTGGGTGTATCAAACGCTTGTAATTATCGCTAGTCACTCTATTTTTAGCCATTGTGTTGTGATCATGTAGAACTTGTGTTTTTTAAACCGTGTTTCTTTCCACAACTTGAACGTACTCATAACGCCTATTAACTTGTGCTTCCTTATCACTCATGGAATAAACTTGTTAAAATTGGTAGCAAGAAGCAAAGAAACAATTGTGTGGTATATTTGCCCTTGGATTATGAAAGTCGGGCAAAATGATTGCATCGAAACAAAGTTATCCGCCTCATAAGATGTCACATGGAACAATGTATTGCAGTGTTTTTCAAACTAAATGGGCGCGCCCCCTCGGGGGCACGGCAATCGTGAGAGGGGGTGCGAGCATATTGCAAAAAAAAAAGGTTTAAAAAATATTTTTTTGCTATGAAGTAAAACAAAATGCTTTCTGGCATATTAAAAAATACACATTTACACTGATATAATTTATTTTTATCATCTAGTTATCATCAAAAATAAAAGATTCCACTTCAAATGCTCATTAACTATCTTTGAACCTATAATCAAATAAAAAAAATATTTTGTTTGCTGTATTGTAATTCCACGATGATAGATTTGTTCATTAAGTTTATTTTAACCCCTAAAATACTACTTTCGATTATCATATATTTGACCTTCAAACTTAGTGGTATGTTTCACTCCGTCTGTTTAATTTTAAGAAAGTTGTAAATAATATATTTATGTTGCATTCTGAATGATTATTTGGCCAAGATGTATTTTTAAGAGTATTCGAAACATATAATGCATAATGAAAAATGTTTTCACAATTAATTTTTAGAGCTCACATCGATATTTTTATATCGAATACACTTTAATGTGGGAGCGGTCGCATGAGGCGCAGAGTCAAACCAGGCTCACGAAATCATTAATTCTGGGAAAACTGTTTATTCGTTAACAGTGGCCTTGACAATTTCCTCCTGTTTGACAGTCTTAATGGGAACAAAAATGAATTTGTGACAAATATGCCTCTTTTTTAAAATGTCGCAAACGTTTTTTTTTTTTTTTTTTGCAATTATTAGTTTTGATCGAGTTCACTGCGCGACCACTTTTGTTCAAAAATATTTTCTATGAACATGCTACACTTTCCCCCATGAATAATTTGTGGTTTTGATTGCTGTGTTGAATAACTTATTATGGTTTTATAAATGTAAATGAGCAGAATATTTTTAAAAAATTGGCATCTGTGATTACTATTGAAGAAGTTGAAACTTATCAAGCAATTGAAGAACCTGCTGAAATAATGCATATTAATCAAGATAGCGAAATTAAATATGAGAAAAACGATAGACATGAAAACGTTTGAGTTAAATTGAAATTTTCAGACACTTCCTAAAGAACTCTATAGAGAGAACTATGAAGCCATAATGTAGCACTTCGCCTTGTCAAAAGACAGGAGGGGAAGTAAAAGTTCAAAATGCTATTTGTAGATCTTTAAACGGTAGCAAACTACAGTAACGTGAACAAAATATGACAATTTTGCTGAAAAAAAAAAGTTCTTGTATTGTTAATGAAAAGAGTGTCTGTGACTTATGTCCTTTATTAAGGACATGCACATTTGGAACATTTTCTTTAGTTTTATTGGATTTTTTCTGAAATTATCAAAGAAACATTGAAAAGTTTTTGAAAGTAGGTAAGTATATTTCCTCTTAATTAAATTATTCAATGAAATTTTTTTGTGATTTTTACCGTGTATAAAAAGTAAAAATAATTATAAAATAAATTATAGTTTAAAAATAAACTAAAAAAGGGGTTTTTGTAGTGAATCAATTAAAAGGAAAAAAATAGAAATATATATTACTTAAAAGTAAAGTAAAAAACACATACAAAATTTAATACTTATCTTGTTAATTTTTATGGTTTATAATTATGATCGTACTGTAGCTTTAGTGCTGAAAAGGGCATTACTATTGCATTCAATACATTATTATTTGGGAGAGGGGTGTGATAAAAATTATGATTGAAAATTGGGTTGCCAGTAGTGAAAGTTTGAGAACCACTGATGTATTTTAATTCCTTATGTTTTTTAGAACGCTGCGAGACTTATCTGTTTCATAAGAGAAAATCTTTTTAGAGGTTCAACTGGCTTCTCTATTAAAAGATGGGCAACTTTTCCTCCCAAACAACACATGCCAGCAGCTTCCTCTTTCCATTTATGAACGCCGCAAAATCTGCATTCTTTATTCATCGCTTCTATTTTTATAAGCTTGTGACTTTCGTAATCAAAAGTCTCGTCATACTCAAATGCAGATTTATCAAAAAACTCCTATGTGTTTCTTATGCATATTTGAGATCGCTGTTGTGCCCTTTCAGCAACAGCGCGTTTGCGACATTCTGCTGCTTCAAAAGTTTCTGTATCTTTTTCAGACGCCATGTAAATCGCCTGCTGAAGATGCCAAACTTGGGACAGCTCAGGTGTCTCAGCAGTCCGTTGAGGTGCTAGATACTCAGAATGCTGTCGACGCCTATCATGGAACTATTCTGGTGTCTCATCAGCTCTTTGAGATGCCAGACATTGAACGTTTTTTTGACACTGTGCTTGGGACTGCTCTGTGAGCTGTCTCACACTCCGCCTGTTTAAGCCTTCGCAGTTCGGCTTGTGGAAACGTTTCGTTAAGTCTAGATACTTTCATAGCTCTAGTTTAAGAGAGCTTTGGGAAAAATTTGACTTACGCTTTCAAGGCATATTTCTTAGTAAGTACTTTTTCTACACTTCCAAAAATGCAATAAGGTAGTCATTATTATTTTTATACTTAAAAATGCAATACCGGCCTATACAATTAAAATTATAGCGTTAAAATTAACTACTAGCCACAAACAAATTATGCAAACTTGTCCAAAAGATGTAGTGAGAAAGACTTTAAACTACTTTAATATCAGACTAAACGGTCTACTTTAAATACCAGAAGCGATAAAAGTATTTATTTTGATATAAAGATCAATTTGTTACTACCAAACGTGCACTAGAACGAGCAATTATCAATTTGTATTGTACTTATGTTTCACTATTTTGGCAATAATGGCTTATACATAAACGATAGATACATGCTGTCTCGGGCTTTTTTGCAGATGGCAGAATTTTTCTCTACTTCCTTGACAATTATCATTATATTTCAAACACTTCGCACAATATCCTTATAAATTATATCCTATGTGTTATTCTGTTGTATAAGTTACATTATTGTATTTTCATTAAAATGCCTTCAGTAGTTTTTGCGTGAAAGAGTAACAAACGAGGATTACACAACTATATATAAATAATTTATACTATTTTAAGCGTTCATTACACAAAATGTGTAATTATGTGTTACTTTTGCTGAGAAGAGATCAGTTTAGGAACGTGATTTTTCAAAAATAGACCCACAAGAGAGTAACAAGAAGTTATAGATAAAAAATATACTTTTTATCAGCTATTAGGCCTTCAGACTTAAAATTTAACAAATACGTTTTTTTCTTCAGCTGAGATATGCAAACACTTTTTTTTGTTGTTGTTAACTTGTAATTCACGTAAAACTAACTCATTAAAAACTTCTTTATCCTTCAATCTGTGTTGTTTAATTTTTCAATTCAGCCGAGTGAAGATCGGGTATACCAGGTAGTTAATATATATACATACGTAAATACGTATAGTGCTTTTAGGAGTATTCTATTCTGCAAACTAAATAAGATATTGTTTCTTCTTTTAGTGCTGATTGTGTTCGAATCACTCTAAACCCCCCGTAACTGCCTTAAACTAGTTTAATCCGCCTTTAGGTGGTACAACTGTTATACCTTGGCAATAACAAAACATTCGAATTGAGCCTTTGAGTGTAACAAGTGGCCGTCAGTTTTTGCGCTTTGTGTTGTTATTACTTGTGTCACCTGATTGACAATAACATCAGAACGAGGGCCAAGAAATTCATCATGGTGAGGGGTAGGTGTAAACCCGTTGTTATCTGTAACTTTGAGCACCATATAGCTGACAATACGATTTGGGTTGGTTCCACCCCAATTTTGAGGGAGACATCCTGAGGAGAGGTCAGGAATCTCCCACCTCTCCTTCCTTTTCACAAACCTCACGAGAGGACTTGTGGCTCGACGGTTATTTAGTGTCTCATGCCACAAAGGCACTATACATTCACAAACATCCATGCCTTCTCCTGGGTTGGAACTCAGTCCATACGACGTAACAGTCAGCGCCACTTACCATTATACCGGAGATGAGCTGCTGCGCATTATATAACACGCGTTACTTTCTTATGAGTAAACACGGACAGTAAACATGCAAGTATTACTTTCAATTATGACGTTTCTGAGGCAGTAAAAGGAATTACTTCTACATCAGTGTTAGCACCCTCCCCTGGAAAAAAAGAGCAATGGAAAATGTGGGAGCAAAATGAAAAACTATTCCGAGAATTGATAAAATATTTGTTAGAAATAGAAAATAAATCAGGAAATGCAAACCCATACGTTAGAAGATTTTTTTTTCAACTGTATTTATTGTTAGCAAGCCACAGTCTTCTCGAAACTGACTGGAAAGCAGGGGTAAAAAGAAAAGAAAATTACTTTTAATATGAAAGACTACTTACATGAAAAAACTACATAAATTATAGACGACTAGCATGTCTGTAATTATAGACTACTGACATGTACTGTCTGTCTGTAGCTACAAAGAAAATGCCGGGAAAAGTGGTGTTAGTGATCCTTTAAGACCTGATCATGGGCAACAAATGTTACAATAAATGTTTTGAAATTTTTCACGTCAAATGGCATTGAAAGGTTATTCTTGTTAAAGGAATGATCATTTCTACCAAGTAAGTAGAGATTTTGCGACAAGTAGGATTGTTCCATTTAAGCAAGCTTTTCCCGGGATTATTCAAAAATGGTCAAGAAGTTAGTCTGGAAAATCGAATTTATGTGAATGATTGCTCTGAATTCCCAACTGGCGGGCGAGATCGATTAAAGCGAAACTGGCCACCTGGATGGAGGAAATGCGTATGATGATGCCAGCAAAACAGCTGTTGCCAACTCCACCCTTTTAACAAGCTACCAACTAAGTCTCATTTTTCTGTGTGACACACCTCGTATAAGATATGTAAACATATCTAAACAACCATGTGTAATATTAAATATACACTATTTAATTCATTTTTAGGATGATGGTATTTTACTCAAAAATTACTCACTAAAATTACCTTATGTGAGGAATAATCTTAAGTAAACTGAAGTAAAATACAAAGTACATTCCAAAATGTAAAATATTTCTCAAACTATAACACATCTAAAAGACCTAAATAAGTAATCAGCAAGATTATTTATTTTAATAGCGTTATTTTTCGATAAGAAGGTTGTATTTTAAACTTTTCTTTTAATTGCCTTTAATCTCGCCATTAAAATCAGAACTCGATACAAAAAACACAAAGAACAATACACAGATGTCGTGTGCTGTATTTGCTTTGGGCAGGTTTTTCATGACTTTTATCTGACAACAGTTGTCGGTTTTAATGAAGGACACAAAGGAAGTAAGAAAATGGCAGCAAGTTATATGAGACATAAGAAAGCACTTAAGTAATTTCCGAAACAGAAAGCATTTGCTTAATATAGAAGAGCGTGAACAATGAACTTAGGGATACTTTATAGAAAGAAAAGTGGAGGAGGGGAAATACAACTTATGTCACTGTGTGTTGTCATCTCTGTAGAGAATAATTTTTGTTGTTTGTTGATATAATTCTTTATTTTTTCTTTTTATCAAAAATTGGTTATTGTTTATGAAATTTTTCGAATTAAATGTTTCTTGACAATACCCTATTGTTTGCGAGACTCCAATGTATTTGTGAATATAGTTTGTTGTATATTTATTTATTCCTTTTACATTTCTTTTCAGAATTTTTGAGGTATTTTCTAAAGGTTTTCCACATACCCTTAGTTGAACGCGCATTGTCGGTCTTTTTTTTGTCTTTTTTTTTCTCAAATGAATGATGTCATTTTATTCTTAGTAAGATCCAATCGATAAATTTACTTTTTTCAATTCCTACTCTCTATTAGTTCACTCTCTCCCTATATATATATATATATATATATATATATATATATATATATATATATATATATATATATATATATATATAGTATGTATATATTAGGTTTAGGAAAAAGAAGTCCATTATTTTTGCATGAAATTCAATACTTTATTTAAAATGTGTCGGATTGTCCAATTTGAGTCAAATATGCACTGTTTTGTTGCACAATTTATATCCATTTTAAAGGTAGTTTCATAGCGCCTCTCTTATAAAAGTATTGATACTTATTGCCAAAAAGCTCTGGTAAATGATTTTCACAATCTTCTCTCGATCCCAATTTCTTATCACTCAGGAAGTTTTTCAATACGAGAAAAAGGTGGGAATCGCTTGGTGCTAGGTCCGGACTATATCATGGACGCATTAAAACTTCCCAAGCAAGCTTCCAGAGTTTTTGCTGTGTCACTACAGACATATGTGGCTTGGTGTTGCCATGATGAAACACAACACCTCTTCTGTTGAACAATTCAGGTTGTTTCTGGTCAATCGCTAGCTTCAAACGGTCCAGTTGTTGACAGTAGAGATCAGAATTTAGTCCACACAAAAGCTCATCATAATAAATGATTCCTTTTCTGCCCTACCAAATATACAGTAGAACATTCCTCGATGTTAGTCCGGGTTTGGCCACCGTTTCAGCTACTTCACCACGCTTTAACCACAATTGTTTTCACTCAATATTGTCGTATGCAACCCATTTCTCATCCCCAGTCACCATCCGCTTAAGAAATGGGTCGATTTCTTTCCGTTTGGACAAGGCTTCGCAGATGGAAATTCGACAAATCGTGTTTTTTTGGTGTTAATTGGTGTTGCACCCAAATATCGGGCTTCTTTTTTAATCCAACTTTGCGCAAATGGTTCAAAACTGTTTTATGGTTGATCTTTAGCTCCTGGGCATTGTTACGACTACTAACATACCGGTGAGCTTCAATTATTTCTGTGATTTTATCGACATTTTCAACGACGGATTTGCTTGAGTGAGGCGCATCGTTAATATCAAAAATACCTGAATGGAATCGACGAAACCAAAATTGCACGTAATTATCTATTACACTATTGGCACCATAAACACCATTCTCAATTTCAGCCGAATGGCTTGCATTCTCGCCTTCATCAGAAAAAAAATGTAAAATGATCAATTTTTCTCTTTCTTGACTTCATTTTTTGACAACCAGTAAATTCTCACAACTGAATGAACCAAACAAAAAAATAGCAAAATAATTTTTTTAAATTCGTGAGCATAAATTGAAATTCACCTATCACAACCTTAATATAGAGCATAAGACTTGAAGATGCTTGTTTCTCTCTTCAAAAGCTTGTTAAAGAAATGATCGATGCTTCACGATTTTTCCGATAAGAGTTTGGAGTTTGTTACGACACTACAGACATCTACCGAAAAAATAATGGATTTTCTTCTTTTATTTCTTAGTAATTTGTTCTCCCCATTTCTTGTTACCTAATAATACATATTTCTTTTATATATATATATATATATATAATCCAAAACATAAAAATACACAGATAGTTAGAACCTAAGATAACTATACTAAATAGGAAAAAATAGGCACAGTAGTAACATAACTAACTCTTGGCCTTAGAAACCAAGATTGCAGGTTTTGTAGTGGATGAAACTTGATATTAATACAGTTTTCTCAAATACTAATTAATTAATTAAATTAAAAATGATTAAATAGTAACAAACAAAAATAATAATATATATAGAAAGGAATATCATTCGTTGTGTTCTTTTAGCGCAATGGATAGCGCGTTGGACTTCTAATCCAAAGGTTGTGAGTTCGAATCCTCCCCGGGATGGTCTAATTTTTGGAATGTGATATATGGAAGAATAAAAAGTAAAACAATATTGAAAGTAATAGTCATATACCACATGTATTGAATGTAAAATCGCTTAATATTGTGATTGTGCCATATGTATATATATATTTATATTAATTGTAAATATTTAATAAAAATATATAAGTAAAAGTTCTTTATTCACATAGGTAGAATTTACTTTATATATATATATATATATATATATTACTTGTTTTTAGTGACACAATTGATATAAATTAACTTTATGTTTTTATGGAAACATTCTTCACCTCAAATATAGTGTAAAATCCTATGTGTGCGTCCAGAGATATTAAGATAAAAATAAAGGAAAAATAAAGCATTGATTACAACTAAACATTGTTTTTCTTCTGCATATAATAATTTTGAAATTTACTTTCTGTACATTAGGATTCAAAATTATGAATTTCTTCTTTTTTCCGTTAAAATATTATTTTTTTCCAAACAGGAGCATCTTTCAATAGGCAGAATACATTTCATGCCCGTTTCTATAAATATCTTATTTACTGTAATCTAAGCCGCTTTTCCCCCCAATGTTAAAGCTATTCAAAATTGTGTCAAGCTTAAAATTGAAAGCATAGAAATTCGTTGGTTGGGGGAAGTGAAACATAATAATGACGGTTAGAGCAATTACAGTATGAATTTAAAAAATTAACACTGTTGAATCATTTATCCTAATTTTAATTTTTTTAAAAAATTTTTAAACATCAGTCATTTTTCTTTTTTTAAATAAACAATTTTACACTATTTTTCATTTTCCCACGAAAACGTGTTGAGAATTAGTTATGAGGTTGAGATTTGAACAAATACTTTTTATACCAAACCTTAAAGCAACACTTCTCAAACTGTTGGGGGACCGAGCATATCGAAAATAAAATATTTAAAATACAGTAGAACCTCCATATTACGAACCTCTGTATTGCGAATTTTTCTATATTGCGAACTTTTTCCTGGAACCAAGAACATTTCACGATTTTCTTCGCAAAATAACCTTCCTATAGCTAAGTGCATTTTCTATATAACAAACTTTATCTCTTGTGATTACATATTTTTCTGTCTATTTTTGGACATTTCAAGCTATTCTCTCTTTTCAGACATTTTATGGTAATCATAAACCTTGATTTACTTTTATTAGGTGCCTAACTCCCAGAAGGCTGTAGATTTTTGGGCGTTTCATCCAAGAAGGGCAACCTTCAACCCCCATTGTCAAGTTCACTAGAAGCATCTTCGATATCACCTTGAACCCTCAGAGGGGTTGTTATGTGTCCCCGTGAATAGCGTTCATTTGTAGTGTTGATTAGTCGTACTTGTAACTTCGTTTCTTGTGGCTCGAAAATGTCAAATGTGTCAAGGAGCTTGAGTATCAACGAAAAAAAATAATTCTTCAGAAAGTGGATAAATGTGTCAAAAAACTTCCCTTGCAGTTTTTCCTATATTTTATTTAGTTTGATAAATAAGATATATAAAATATATGTATGAATTAACAAAACGGTGCGAATATTTACTTTTTAATACATTATATTTATGAGTTTAAAATTTTGTTTTATGTTCATAAAGAAAATCGAAAGGTTAATTTCTATATAACAAATTTTCCATATAACGAATTTTTTTTCGGGATTTAGCGACTTCGTTATATAGAGGTCCGACTTTAATTACGATTTACTGAAAGGAAGTAAGACCAAATACATTCTGATATAGTAAAAAAATAAGGCGCTTTTACACTGATATAATATACTTACTATATATGTACCATTATTGCACAAAGTACTTAATATTTGATTTATCAATACTAAATTAAAAACAAATGTAGTAATTACTAGTGACTCCCAGGGGCTTGACATACATAAAATTATATACAAAAGTTAATATTTATCTTAATAATTTGCCCGTTTCATTATTAAAATCATATTGAATGTTTATCGTCAAACTACATTATCATTGTCTTCAATAGATTGTTTTTGTGAGAAGAGAACGAGCGCAATGAAGATTATGAATGAAAATTGAGTCGCAGAGAGAGATATTGGAAGTTTTAGAAGCCCTGCCATAATGGATTAAAAAGTAGTAGAAGCTAGATTATTAGCTCAGAAACAATCACTAACTGTTGTATAGAGTTACTTATCATTTGCCGTATTTACACATTAAGGTTTCTTTCTCTGTAAATGTTATGTTCAAAATTTTCGTAAACTGTGTGTGTGTGCTGTTTCAATCTTAACACTGCTTCGACAAAAAAGGGTTACGAACAGTGGCTATCTTTTTTTTTTTTACTCTTTGTTAGTCACTTCTTATTTTTATGTGTATTTCTTAGTCTTATTTATTAGGGCTGAATTATAAGTGTTAAAAGAGAAGATTTTGTCGTATTTTTCATCCAAAGTTTAATTTATTGGTTCGAGTTTATTTTAACCCGACAATTCTCGCGCAAGGTATGCCAAATAACCACCTAACTTTTTCAATGCTCCTTCTAAACCTTTTTTGAAAAATTGATGGTTCCTCGTGTAGCTGACTTTCAGGTATATTACCTTAGGGTTCCAAGCCTGTGGGGGAATTCCAAAAACAAACGTTTGGATAATGCCTACTCGGGTGTATCACACCCTGCACTTGCATTTCTATTACAATTCTCAATACATGATTTGGCTTTAACCCGGCATCACTCGCGTGAAACAAACGACAGAAATCTCTCGCGCAGGGTGTCTCATACCCAAGGGTGTATATATTCTGTGTTTATCGTAAAATGTGTAGATAAAACTTTAAAAAGAAGAAAAATAGGAAATGCAATATGTTTATTACTTTTTTACACGTAATTTTAGTTTTTCTGTTCTTTTTCATAAGGGCATTCAATACATTGTTTATACACATTTTTAATCTCGCCGTGAGTAAATGTGGTGTTTTCATTGGATGTAATTTTTTTTAATCTGTATCTTTTAAAACTTAGCATATAGGAGTAAACATCTCCGTTATTTAAATTCAAAAAGTTGGAACTTATTTTTTATTTTCTTTTATTGTTCCAGCAATAGTTTTTTTCCCCATATGTTCCTGTGTGAAATGGATAAGATGTGTACCGTTTGTCTCCCTTAAAATTAAGTTCTTCCCGAATGTCTTTGTTTCTCTACATATAAAACATTTATTTTCAGCAGTGTCCCCCTCTTCTAAATCTGCATCGATTTCAGTTGAGGAATCCTACATGTTATTATACTCTTCATCATTTGATTCGTCCTCATCTAAACTACGAAAAGAATTTCTTCATCCGAAAATACTGTTGTACTATATATCTATTTAATACTGTATCTATTAAATTACTTAGATATCACATTTCTTCATCATAACTATAATAATACGCCATGGTATAAGATTGATTTAAAGCGTGCCCTTGCATTCAGAACTATAACGATGATTCATGTGCAAGGTATGACATACCCAAAGAGGCGGTATAAAAAATATATGTTTAGAATTCCCCTACAAGCTAAAACCCCTCAGAGGATATGACCTTAAAGTCGGCTACACGAGAAACTATCAATTTTTCAAAACAGATTTAGAAAGAGCGTTGAAAATAGTTAGACGTTGGGTATCACACGCCCTGCATAAGAAGTGCCGGGTTAAACTTTCTTTCGCTTTGGCGTTATATTCTGGATATGATGAAGAAATACGAAATTTGAGAAATTTAATAGATACAATATTTAACAGATGCAGTACAACCGTGTTTTTGGATGAAGAAAGTTTCTGAGCAGATGATGAAGAATGCAATAGGAACTATGATTTCTGTACTGGAATTGATTCAAATTCAGAAGAGGAAAACACGATTGTGACGGATCTATACGCGCTTTTCCATCTAATCCTCTTGTGAAATCTTTGGGCTATCAATTCGCGTTATTCATAACCAACCCTTTGGAAGAAGAGAATCGTGATATGTAAATTAACTTACTATAAATAGGCGAGGTTTTCCAGCTTGTATGGAGAGAAGGAGAGACGATATACTCGAGTCAGGTGAGATTGCTACTGAAGGTACAATATTTGAATTATAGTGATTTGATTCCTATTAGAAGGAAACTTTTAAGTGACGATTGTTCACTAAGATTGAATTAAGATTAGATTCAATTGGATAATAAGTTAGATCCTTAATTAAAAAAGAATCAAGTTTGTTAGTCTCCTAATTGCGCACGTTATACTGTCGTTGTTCCACCTTCAGGGTTATCATTGAGACATTCCCTTTCTATTATTAGTTAAAATTGTGTCTGTTTTTAGTGTGGAAATAAATAGATTTCTTGAATCATGTCGAGTGTTTCTTTCCTTCCTCCCACACATCAAGGTGCCCGCAAGAGAGACGCAAGCTTCTTACAAGGTTGAAAATAATTGCCTCACAGAGAGAGTCAAAGAAACGGTCTGGGATAACGTAATTTGAAAATAGATAATTGGTATACATATTATGCACATTCACAGAAACTTTTGAAAATGAAACTAACTTTTGCTGGATCCATCAGAAAATATAAACAAGGAATTCCACCAAAATTTTGGAATTTAAAGAACGAAGAATTTAACTTAAGAAAGTTAACTAATAGAGCAACTTAGGAACCAGCAAGCTTCCAAGAGATTTCAAAGAAAAATTAGGATCCTGGGGAGACATCGCACCCACCTGCAACGAAGAAAAATGAGGCTAAAGGAGTATATAAATGAAGAAATGATTGCTTCAATAAAAAAATAAATAAAAACTAAACTTACTAGTTAAAAGTGCCATAAAAATATGTAGTATTTCCTATATTTCTTACCTTTGCATACATATTATATGGTAGAAAGGAAATGTAAACATTCTTGGGTATGTGTGTGTGAGAGAGAGAGAGAGAGAGATACCTGCGTGTGTTATTCCGATCATTTTTTCGCACGAGCAATGAGGGATTAATATGTTTTTAAAAATTAATATTTTAATACAAAACGAAAATCCTAAGAAATAAGTTTTTCTTTGATATTTGATGTAAATTACAATGCTGCAAATGGTTATGAAGGAAATGCAGTCGACTAGTAAATAATCTGAATAATGAAGAATTTCTAAATGGACAAGGACAAACAGATGACGACACGAAGACAAGTCGACGTATATACACAGAGAAATATTATAACAGATAATTTACAACAGTGCAAAATCACTCGTTAATAACAAGATTTACACCGCTCTAGAAATGGAACATTTCCATTAGCAGGAATTCATACAGATGAAATCTGTTTCTTATCGCAGTTTTGTTTCTTATCGCTAAACAGATTCAGATCTCGACTGCAATCTCTTTTGAACTCAACTGTTATTTGCTTCAAAAGCCTAAAAGCCGCATGGTAATTTGCGGAAGGCTGATCCTATAATATTCTCAATGATTCCTTAGTGATATCGTATTTTCTTACAAATTTGTCATCAAGAGTAATAAAATAGCCAATCTGGTGACATTTCTCCCATCTTTTGTGGTTGTCATTGTCTTATTTTTCATGTTGACGTTGGGAAATAAACTTTGTCTAGATTTTTTTCCAAAAGGAAAGTGATGTTGCAGGAAAAATAACTTATGTGGCATGTTTCAATATGTGTAAAATATTTATTAAAATACTTAAGTTAATTATCTTAAATTACTATTATCTTTGTTGTTCTTCATGCCTTTTGTATTACTTGATGCTCTTAAAAAGTAGGATGTGGCTGTGCCATGGATACGGACATGTGTGTTGTACGTGAATACGTTTCGTGGTAATGGGTAATATTTTTGTTATATAAAATATTATTTATGTATGTCATAATCATGCTTGACAACTAAGAAGTCCTCCGGGTTACCATTGGATTTTTTTTTTGTTTATGATGGCAACTTTACTCTCACAGGTTCAGGAAAGAAATCAAGTAAACAAATAATTACTGTGTTATAATATATCTTTATGAATTATACGTCTGTGAAATGAAAAGTACGACAAAAATGGCATACATGATACATCGAAATTTTTGGTAAGCGCTAAATCAATACAGGTATTACCTAACGTTGTTGGAGAAGTTTCGATGTGTAAGTCAAATTGAACTCGCTGAACATAAAACCGTTCAATGAGCAGTCTTTTGAGACATTAACATTAAAAAGTCTCCGACTATCATAATTAGAGAAGAATATCAGGATCGTAATCGGATATAATTTTGGGGATGTTTTTGGAATATTTTAATAGTGATCTTAACATAAAGAGTTTAATTTCTGCAAACGCTGTACCCAGATGGATGTACACGCACTCGATTATGAATTTGAAGATTCCATTGACATTTACGTTTACTAGACAGACATCACCACACACAGCCCTTGAGTCTTTAATTCTCAAATTAGTTTCCGAAATGTCAATGTTAACTTTATTACAATCAGTGAAGCTATTGATGTTGCGAAAAAAGGTGACTCCAAAAGTGACGCAAGACCAAACAAAATATAGCATTGTTTTATCAGCTTTAGATAAACATAATCCTGAATTTATTGAGGATATTTTAGCCGATCCTCCTGCTGAGAATAAATACATTGTTTTGAAATCTGCATTATTAAACCGTCTAAGTGATTCCGAAGAAGCGAAACTGAAAAAGCTCCTTGGCAATTTAGAACTAAGCGATCGTCATCCTTCCGACCTTTTGCACCAAATGAAAAATGTTGCCGGTTCCAAAACTTCTGAGAAATAATTGAAAACATTATTGAACAAACGGTTGCCTCAACAAGTTCAAGCTTTTCTTTCTGTAAGAAAGGCACTTTAACGAATTTAGCTGAAATGGTAGATAAAATAATATCAGTGTATAATCTCCTACAGATATTTCGTCAATAATAAACAAGATCACTCTCGTGCACTTTCTTGTTCCTGTGAGGATAATTTCCATTTGAGTTCCATTGAAGCAAATATTGAATCCCTCACTCAACAAATCGATATACTTTACACGCCAAATTATAATAAACCAAGACATTGAAATCGTTCACGAAGTCGCTGTACGTCCAGAAATTCTACCAACAGATTGTGCTCGTATCATTATCGTTTTGGATCCAAAGCTCAAAAATGCATAAGCCCATGCAGTTTTAAGGAGTCTAAAGTAAATCCGAAAAACTAATTGCCCAAATGCTTAACGAGGCAAGTAACTCGGGCTGAAGTTATCGCCTCATCCTCTTTGATAAAAACGAGTAGTCGTCAATATCTCGTGGACACAGGCGCGGATTTATCTGTCATTCCACCAACACAAGCAGAAAAAAGAAACCCATCTGACTTCAAACTTTACGCTGCTAATTCAACCATTATCAAAACTTATGGCTCAAAAGTTATAAAATTAGACCTCGTGTTAAGACGCCAATTCGCATGGGCGTTCACTATCGCCGATGTCAAAAGGTCAATTCTAGGAGCGGAATTTTGAAAACACTTTGGATTACTTGTTGATCTAAAACGCAGACGACTCCTGGATTCCGTAACTCTCTTGCATGTCCTGGGAAAAACAACCGAGTGTCAGCCTCTTCCTTTGACAACTTTAGATTCATCACTATATATATTGGAAGTTTTAGCTTTATTGGAGGAATTTAAAACATCACTATTGAATATTCGAATAAAATAGAGATTAAGCATAATATTACTCATACAATTATTACAACATGTCCTCCAGTTTCAGCTAAAGTGCGTAGACTATCTCCAGAGATGTTAAAAATTACGAAACAAGAATTTACATTCATGCTTGAAAAAGGTGTCTGTAGACCATCAAATAGTCCTTGGGCAAGTCCCTTGCATATGGTCAAGAAGAAAGATGGGAGCTGGAGACCATGCGGTGCCTACCGTGCTTTAGTGCCATTACACCACCTGACAACTATACAATAAATACCACACCTTCACGACTTTACCCATCAATTAGCTGGATGTCAAATATGTTCAGCTTTAAATCTCGTATGTACATATCCTCATATACCAATTGATGAATCCGATATCCAGAAAACAGCAATCAGCACACATTTTGGACTTTTCGAGTTCCCTCTGATGACTTTTGCATTAAGAAATGCTGCTCAAGTCTTTCAAAGGTTTCTTGATTCAGTGTATAGAGATCTCCCTTACTGTTTTGTGTACATAGATGACATTATCATAACTTCCCACAGTTTGGATGAGCATATTATTTATCTCAAAGAAATGTTCCGACGACTCACGGAAAATGGACTTGTTTTAAAAATATCAAAATGCATTTTCGCTAAACCTGAAGTTGATTCCTCGGATATCTTGTTTCTACAAGTGGCATTCGTCCAACCACAGAATGCATTCAAGCCATTCTC
Organism: Trichonephila clavipes; assembly: GCA_019973935.1. Taxonomy (NCBI): domain Eukaryota; kingdom Metazoa; phylum Arthropoda; class Arachnida; order Araneae; family Nephilidae; genus Trichonephila; species Trichonephila clavipes. The sequence continues at coordinate 36,826 of BMAU01001609.1, read as the reverse complement.
GATTTCAATTGACCAAATACAATTAAGTCCAAGCGTTCCACACGGAAAATTTCGTCATTGTAAAGATGCTTCGAAAATGCACTGCACGGGTTTTTTTGCCTTCAAGTAACATTCTCAAAAGCGGTTGAGCCGTACTCTTCCGAAATCCTTTGCCCCTTTTAAAGGTTTAACATCTTGAAAGATAATTAGGGACAGTGGAAGCAACACAGCAGGACACTGATAGGAAGTTTTATGGCTTGCAGGGAACCCCACCCCGTGTATTGACCCTGGAGCAATCGTGAAAAATCGGGAGGGGGGATTTCTTTAGACCCCAGGAAGTGTTTGTTAGCTTGTATTTCAAAAGTTTTGAGAAGTCCCAACGCATAAGAAAAATATGTTACAATTCCCTTCTGGTTTCATATTAATTTGAAACTGTAACAAGTTGGGGCGTGTCAGGGCAATCTGCTATTTTATATAGTTAGACAAATTATCTTTTTTAAAGTATATTCTTTCGCTTCATTTTTCTTATCTTAATCAATGCTTTTAGTTTTTGAAACATGATTATTTCATTATAAGATGCCAAAAAAATTTAATAAACACCAAATACTTTAAAATTTGAAACCTTTTCAACTTTCCAACCACTAAAAATGAAAAAATTTATACTTCATCAAATAATTTGAAACATTTTCTTACACTTCGATAAAAATAATAACGAGAAAAAAAACTAATTAAGATCTACTCATGTTTTTTTTTTTCAAAGCAAGTGTTCAGGAAGTTTACGTATAGTGCCTAGTTATATATTGTTAAAATACACCAAATTATATTTGAATTTTAAGTGCTTTAACTTCAGTTTACATTAAAGACAAAATGAATGAAGATTTTCCCACATTTTTTTCTAACTTAAATGTTTGAATAAATGGTAATCAAAAATATACGGAAACATTTACAGTAGACACTTATGCATATAAATAAACATAAAAATCGATTTTAAATTTGAGCTATTCAAAAACATTCGAACTATTCTTCGAAAATATCTATTTATGCAAAATACCTCAACATTTATCTTTTTGTAAAGGCTAACTGAATAAGTAATTAAAATCTGGATATTTTTGTAAATATCGACCGTATAAAGCTATAAATTTTATGTTAAAAATTCCATTTGAAATTTCGAAAAAAAAAAAATGTATCGCGCAGTTAAAAATTATTTGCCATAAGTTCTAGCAATTCTTTGAGTATAATATAAATTTCAAATTTTTTTATTATATAGCTTTTTGGTATTTTTTTAATATATTTCGAAGATGTCATACAATTCAGTTGAAAACTGCATGCTAAGAGCAAAAAATATACTAAAAAAATTGACGAATGTACAATAAAGTTTTACATAGAAGCAAAACTGAGAAGCTAAAGCGTAGGAATGAAAAATTTTGAGTATATCTGAAGTAGTTTTGGAAATATTTATTTTAAAGTTCAGAAAATTTGTGTGCGTTATGTGTTATACTTAACATTAATAAAATGGTTAAAATAATATGTTAATAGTAGTCATGTAATCGTTTGATGAAACATTCATATACTAATAAAAATTATCATGGTCATTGATGCGAATGTTGAGAATTTTATGTAATTTTAAATTCAGACATTAAGATATTGATGTAGAAAAATAAAACGACAATTTAAATTACATGAAAAATGCAGTCTGGTATAAAATAATCTTGACAAACAAAATACGGCATTTTCACTTACTATGGCAGAGCCGGCTTAGTCAGGGGCGATCTGGAAAAACAGAGAGGGAACCGCGGTTTTGATGGATGACGCTCTAGCTTTTTAAGTTTTTAGTAAAAAAATATATATATAAATTACAAATGCAAAAATACGTCTTGTAATTTTCCATACATTTTTATAACAACGAATTGTGGAATTCGCTTCCAATACATTGTTGTGTTTGACAATATCTAAGGTAACCAAGCCTATTTTAGATAGATTTGTACTACTTTTTCGTAACCGTATTTCTTTTAAAATTAATTCGTGCAGCCAAAATAAACCTTTTGCACTGTTAAAAATTTATGTAAACTATAACGGTTAATTTTAATTTATGCAACTTGTGAAATGTTCATAATTAAACATTTCCGTCTAAACAGTTTATATGAAAAAAAAGTTTCGACTCCCTCATTCATTATATAAGATTCTATTATTAAGTTTTATATTTCAGCAAATAGCGTCAGTGGTAATGTATCATGCTTCCACACCACAGGTCTGGGGTTCTATTAACGGGCAAGACAAGGTCAACTCTGCCTTTCATCTCCGCTACATTGGGTTGATAAATGAGTACCAAGCTTGCTTGGGGTCTTAAACACTGAAGGTCTTTCTTCAGACAGACCACGAAATTGGGACATGTGTTCATGCACCTCAGCGCCCAATGGTCAGGTATATTGGAATGGGCATAGTAGTTCCTGGCCCTTATGGATTGTTGTGCCACTGAGTTTAAGTTTGAAGATTGCCTCACTTTGGGGATTCCCCTTAAATAAACATGTATTTCCACTCATTTGCAATTAAACATTTTTCTTTCAATTACGTTTATTTCAGATGAAAGTTTGATTTTCAAATGTATTTGCTTAATAACATGTATATTTGTGTATTATATTAAAATTTTGATCAATCCAGAATTAAATCTTTTTTGATCCTCTAAAAGCTTTTTTAGGATTTTAGAACTGATCTAACAATCCATATACGTTTTATAGTAGTATATTTAAAAATGATAAAGACATTTTTACGACTGTGTGAGCTTTTTTATGCCTCGTTTATAAAAATGAAAAATTGCATTCAGCTACCGTTTTTAAAATGTACTGAAATAAGTGGAGGAATAGGATATTTACATACACTGGTATGCAAAAATTAAGGACGAAGTCGAAAAAATAGCATATCAGCTGAACGAAGAGGCACAGCGGACAGAAAGACCAATCAGGAGATTAAGTAAGGTGATGTACGGTAGCACATGCGCAGATATGCAGGTAGACGTAATGGGGAGTGTCTGAGTAGTATAAAGCATGTTGTCGGTGTAAGATCAGTATTTCTGGCAAAGAGATTGCACGCCGTATAGCAGTTAAAACCACACCGAGTTGCTGGTTCAGCGAGAAATGGCAAATAATCAATCTGTGAACGACATCTGGATGCTTTTACCTGAGGTCGAATCATTGGGAAGTTGGAAGAAGGCCGCAGTATGACAAGTGTGGCTGCAGAGTTCGGAATCGCTCACAGCATCGTTTCACGACTTTGGAGACAATTTAAAACTACAGGAACAGCTATCCGGGGGGTTCAGTAGTGGTCGTCCACGAGTTACCACACCCGCAGATGACCGGTACATTGTCTTACAGGCCAGAAGAAACAGGCGGCAGACAGCGGGAGAAATCGCTATACACACGACACAGGCGACTGGACGACCGATATCGCGTTTTACCGTGGCCAGAAGACTGCACGGTGGTGGTCTGTTTGCACGACGCCCTGTACGGTGTGTGTACCTTTAACGCCTGCCCATTGGAGAAGACGTTCTCTGTCGTGCCAAGAACACCGGAATTAGAGAGACAATGAATGGGGACGAGTACTCTTTACAGATGAGAGCAGATTCAGTTTGAGTAGCGATTCTCATCGCATACTCATCTGGAGAGAACGGAGAAGCCGCAAAAATCCCTCGAACATCATTAAAGGGACAGGTATTTAGGCCACGGTGTTGTCGTTTGGAGGGCATCATGCTTTGAAGTCGTACAGACCTTCATCTTCGACGCAGGTTCAGTTAACGGGACCCGTTATTGTAACTAAATTCTTCTTCCATATGTGCGTCTTTTAGAGGCGCTATGGGGTCAGCAGTTCCTTTTCATGGACGACAATGCCCCATGTCATTGCACAGTAGCTGCCGAACAGCTCTTAGAGAGTGAGGATATTGAACGTATGGATTGGCCGGCACGCTCCCGGATCTCAATCCCATCGAGCATGTATGGGATTTTCTAGGCAGACGCTTGGCAGCTCGTACCTTACCACCAGTAACGATTCGGGAGCTTCGATTGGCGCGGCAAGACGAATGAGCAGCAATGCCTCAACAACTCATTGACACTCTCATTCTCAGCATGGGCAGATGCTGTGAAACCTACCTAGCAGTCAGGGGGAGATCATATCCCCTACTAAAGACCGGATGTTTCTTGATGGACACCCATCACAGGGATGTTTCAGCCTTCAGTCACATTGCGCTCCATGCTACTTTTTCAATCAAGCTTTCTTTTTTATCCCTCTAATTTCTCTTTTAGTAAGTGTTGCTTTTACATTACACATGTCCTTACGTATTGGGGATCTTGCGGTATTAAATGTGTTGATTTGGAAAGCTTTTTGTACAAAATTATATTGAAAAAACCGTCTCGTCCTTATTTTTTGCACACCAGTGTATTATGAATATTTTTGACTGCATTAAGATATATTTATATTTCAGTTTCTTTACAATTTGAATAAAAGTTGTAAGCTATTTTGCGAATAGTTTGATACTGAATATAAACCCATAGGTTGTTTAATATTGTAAAGTGTTTTATTTGGTACCAGCACACATTAACATAAGGCTTATTTGCAGTTATATGATCAGCTCTTTAGTGATATTTATATAAATTTTCAAAAATAGTCTACACGTACGAAGACATTCTTTCAAAACCACATACCACATCTCATACTATGTCTTCTCTACAGCAGGAAATGTTTGTGTATGCTCAAAAAATTTAATACAGGATACATTTCAAAATGTTAAAATTGTTTTTAAAATTTGGTATGGATACATTGTGGAACTGTCGGTTAACTTCACTCAACAAAATTGTTTTAAGTGTACTGCTTTGAAAGACAAAATTAATTAGGGAGAACTTTTCTCACAATAGAATTTGTAAATGACTGAACTGTGTGAAAATGTAGTTATCGATGTGTGACATTTTCCTTGTAATAAAAGAAACAGAAAGATAAGAAATTAAACTTGAGTAGAAAATGGTTAGAAGTACTGTCATGCGCATTTGAAGATGTATATCCCCCATTAAAATTAAAAATTATTGACTGAATGTTTGTTATGTCCATCACAAATGCCGATGTAGAAAAGAAATTTTTATTTAATACACGAAGTTCGAAAAGGAGAACACTAGGAATTAAAATTTAGATTTTTTCCGAAAAATATTCAGTTAACATAAAAATATCATTTGCATGATTTTAATTAAAATAAATTAAAAGTATTGTGTGTGAAATCCTTTTTTTTTTATGTTATTTTAAATTTAAAATATAATTGAATAGAAAAAAGATCGGTTTTATTTCATAAATATAATCATCGTATGTATATCACCATATGCACCATTTATTGTGTTATTGTTTAAAAAATGAGATAGGACCTTCGCTCTTTTTACCTCATTACTTTTAAAAAACAGGAAAGTGAGCGCGTTTTCCTACTCTCATATTCAAAAATGAATACAGGATGCTTTTTTCTGGTTCAAATCGCAATATCAATATATATATACTGTTTCAGCTAAGATGTTACAAACTTCTAGGAGAGGTAGGGGACAACAAGACGACTCGAAGTATATAGGCAATGCTGGGTCGGAAATGCTTTCCTAAGACACCAGCGCCGACAAAATTTATGCAAAAACTTCAACTACTCTTAAAAACAGGAAAAATATTCGAAACGCTTTGGGTTTTGGTCAAAATTATTGTTATTATTTATTATTTCATAAAAAAAAAATCTGAGCAATATTGCTGCTAAAACATCGCTAGAGGGGGCTTTAGACTTTGGAACGCTAGGAAAAAAATATTTTTCAATATTTTTTTAAAGTTTTTTGATGATAAGTTGAAACTTTAGCAGAATTTTGATACCAGATTTGGTATTCTCCGGGGAAAATTGATGTAAAAAATCGAACATTGTTCAGGGCACTCACAAACGGTGCTAAAAAACGAGCAAAATGTTGGATTTCGGTGTGGTTTGCGCGAAAAGCATTCCGTTACTGACTAATTTGTTCAAATAAATTTTGACTTGGTAGCCATTAATCAAAGCCAGAGGCGCTTTCTTGCAACTTGAAAACTCATTTGGATAATTTTGTGGTTGGGTGTAAGCCGAATAATTACTAGCAATTTTCCTCCTAAATGAAAGGATTCGAGTTGGTCTGTATTGTAATTTATAGCAAAAAATTTTAGTAAAAAGGGTAAAAAACACAAGGAAAGACTCAAAATAGGAGGAAAAAAGCTGTTTACTAACTGCTATTATGCATAATCATAAAAAGAAAAGTAAAAGAAGGGAAAAACTGCTGTCAAAGGGGAGGTGTTCGAACTGACGCCCGCCGCATGTGATGCAGGCTTCATCTTCGCGGTCGAACATTCGATAACATTTCTGGAGTGTTTCGTATTTCCCGGCTGCTGCAATGATGCGTGCTTTCCTCGGCGCTGTTTTACGGGTGTTTCGAACACCAAGGATTTCATTGCCCTCATAATCCAGACAGGAAAATCTGGCGATCTCCAATGCACTGGACCTCCCACGGCCAATATCGTTCACCATGTTGCATCAAGTGATTCCAGAAATACTGAAATTTGCGGGGGCTCCATCTTGCTGGAACCACATGGAAGTACGAGTCGCAGCGGTAACGTGTGAATAACTCTGGCAAAACTTGTTCCAAGAATATCAGGTAGCGTGGACCAGTCAGGCGATCAGGCAGAATGATTATCAGATGATCCCCTAGAATGCCAGCCCATTTAACCAGGAAACGATTTGAATACGTGTTACATGTTCGCTGCACTGCCCACGAGTGGCTATTATGGTGTTGAAAATACCCTCTCTCTGAACGCCTCATCTGTGAACAACACGGAGGCTGCAAAAAGGGATTTGCAATTCGTTGCTGCAAGTACCACTGTGAAAAGGCCTGACGAGGTGCAAAGTCACATTTCTTTTAGTGAATGGACGCGCTGGTAGTGAAATGGATGCAACTATCATCGAGAATCCTCCAAACGCTACTGTATGAAATGATTTCATTAGCGATACCTCGTGTATTGTGGGAGTGGTCTCACCATATCTAGTACAATTTCAATTCGGTATTCTCGATTATGTGCTGCCTTCTGGAATGAACCGGTCTCACATAATTGCTGGTGTAGGCGAGCAAACATGGTATGATGAGTCCACCTTACGGGATGCCTTTCGGCGTTTAGGGCTCGACCTTTGCAATCCGTGGCCCCGTACATATCATATCTGCTTTCTCTGCGTTCGTGTACTCTGCCATCGTACAGCCAGTCTGTGCGATGGAAATAAAGCTTCCTTCCAGCGGACTCCTTCTTATCGTTCTGTCCCTCTGGCGGCTAATTCAACTCTCGACGGTGAAATTTACATATTCTGCCTTTAACACTCTTCTCGCTAAAAGTTTCGCCGAGAACCCTGCTCGCTTTATACTGCCACGATACCTCAATTCCTGGGCTACGTATCAGGCTTTCGATGGTCTTACTGCTTCAGGGAAGGCATTTCCGGAACTTTTCTTATGTTATTCCGAGTCGTTTAGGTGAACTCTACCTCGTTGGTGGAAGAGGTACACCCTTGACTAATCACATAGGGTCGTCGGAAATACATCTGGTTTTAAATTTGGCAACAATGTTAAAATATGTTTCGAACAAATTAGTCAGTAAGGAATTTTTCGCGCAAACCGCATTTTGCTCGTTTTTATTTGTGCTTTAAGTGCCCTGAACAATGTTCAATTTTTACATCAATTTTCCCCGGAGGATACAAATCTGGTATCAAAATTCAAGTTAAAGTTTCAACTTATGAAAACCATCAAAAAACTTTAAAAAATTTGAAAAATATTTTTTCCTAAGTGTACTGTTTTAGCAGCAATATTGCTCAGAATTTTTTTATGAAATAATAAATAATAACAATAATTTTGACCAAAACCCAAAGCGTTTCGAATATTTTTCCCGTTTTTAAGACCAGTTTTTTTGCACCCTAAATTTTGTCGGCGCGTGGAGCCTTAGAAAGCATTTCCGACCCAGCATTACCTATATGAGTCGTCTTGTTTCCTACCTCTAGAAGTTTGTAACATCTTAGCTGAAAACCCTGTATATTATTAATTTTTAAAAATGACAGAAAAATAAATTTTTGTTTGAAGAAAATATAATTAGTTTTCACAACACACTTTTCATTTTCCTTTTTTTTTTTACCCCCTTCATTTTATTTTAATTTTACTGTGACTGAACGTAAAAGGAAACGACCAACATACAAGATTGCCCAAGGCAACTTTAACAGCTAGCTGTAAACGATTGATATCTTGGTTCTTACTTGACAAATGGACCGAACTGAGTCATAAAATTGTCCTTTCGACCTCCCAAGTTTTAAGAGGGGGAAAATGAAAGAAGACTGTTGCATTTTTAAAGCGAACGGCAAAATAACAGTAAACGCTGAAATAACTTTTCAGGGAGGAAGCTAATTGCCCAGAGGGTTAATGAGCATTAGTCCCTCTACATGGAGGATCTTCAGTAGCAAATGAGCTGGAAATAATTGCACTTGAATCCATGACTATGACCACTAGGCTTGAACGACTACCCTTTACGTAAGAAAATTTTCTTCCATAACAAAAATGCACTTACGTCGATTGTTTTCCTTAAGAGTTCTAGCAACGAAAAGTCTGCAATGACCGAAAAGCAAGGATGTTTCCGGATTAAATGTTAAATATTTTGTTAAATGAGAATTCTTATACAAAACACCAAAACATATTGAATCTATGTCCCTGACCATTATCTTGCGGTGGCGGTCATGGTTAAAACTGAGAATTAAAAAAACCAGATGTATTAAAAAAGGTGCAAATATTTCTGAATTTAAAAATGTGTAACACTTATATGCTCGTTGATAAAATAACCTTAATATATATATAAAGAGGAACTGACAAAATGTAAAAACATTTACAAATGTTTAATTTTTTCATTTTTTCCTCCAAAATAATCGTTTGCAGTATATAGTTCAAATTTTTTATACTCCTATACAAGATACCTACGCATATAGTGAACCTGACCTTTCAGTCGAAGTATAAACATAGTTTTTTTTTTTTAAAAAAAAGTAGTTTTATGCATTAAAATGTAAAAAAAAAATAGAAATTTTCAAAATTATAAAAAATTATGTAATTGTTTAAGGAAACCTTTTAAAATATTTCACCAAAAAAATAGTTCACTATATTTTGAGTATTTTTACATGCGTAAAAATATTTTACATATTTAACAGATGCTCTTTAAAAATGGCTCCTAAACATAAGTTTGTATTATGATACTTTTTAAAAATTATGTCCAAATTAAATTAAACAGAAACAAAATTGTTTTTAACAAAAAATTATTTTGTGTTTTCTACAAAATGATTGAAAATCTTTATTATATAAGATCACAATAAGCTGTATAGGAAATTTTAAAAGATATATGTCCCATATATAAGAGAAGTGTTTGATTTCTGGCAATTTACTCTATCGAGCAGGTCTTCGTAACTTTATCTTTGTAGTCTTCGTGATTCATTGAACATGCATGTCACTAAGAGTGCTTCTCAAACTTTTAAATACTGGCGCCCCCTTTTCAATCACAATTTTTATCGCGCCCCCCTTATACTTAATTTACTGAATGCAATAATAATGCACTTTTAAAGCAACAATATTTATTATAAACAGGATAAGTATTAAATTTTGTATATGTTGCTTTAAGCAAAAAAAAGTTAATAGGATAATTACGTTTTTTTCCTTTCTCTGATTTTTAAATTGGAACATATTACAAAATGCGGTGGTTACTTAGAAGACAAAATATAGATATCAGGTACTCAGAGGGTCAATTTCTTATCTTAAAACTCCTTTCAAAACTCTGCTCTGTAGGACAAGACCATGAAGTAGCTAATAATTATTAAACTTGTTCTTAATTTGTAGTATTAATTAATTAGTCATAAAATACTCTGTGCATCATACATTAAAAGCAGTGTTTCACAAACTTTCAATACTGGCGACCAATTTTCAATCATAATTTTTGTCTTGCCCCTGTACAACAATAATGTATTTACTGCAATAAAAAATGCACTTTGATAAAGTTACAATACGATCTTAATTATTACAAATTAATACGATAAGTATATTAAATTTTGTGTATATGTATTTTAAGAATATATATTTTAAGAAAATTATTTAAAATATATATTACTTAAAAATTTGAAATTTTTAAATTGGAACAGATCGCAAAATGATGTATTTAATTAAAAAGATTTATTTCCTTCAGCATATTCAATTCTCAAAGTACAAACGTCATTTAGTCATCAATTTTCTATCATATCCATCACATCTGGCATTATAGGGTTTTGCGTGAGTCTGGACAACCTATCGGATCTTGTAAAAATGCTTTACAATTCAGTCAGTTTTGGTCGACTCGATACTCCTATAGCTACCGAATGCTTGAATGTATATTTTTTAATTTCCACGTTAATTGTAATTCACGGTAATTAAGTATTTACGGTAGATTAAAACAATATCATACATACATTTTTAAGTCGTAAGCAAAACATTCGACCATAATAAAGAATCGACAAGTACACAGACGAACGAGCATGATTCCGAAAATTAAATCAAGGCGATCTTCTCAAAATACTTAAATTTTGGATTTACCACTACTGAAGTAAAATGATGTGGAAAAAAAAAGCCCCAGCTCGATATGTGTTAAAACTTACAAAATCTGTAGAACAACATGTGAAAGTGGTTTTACATGTAAATCATTTAGCTATGTTGGCACTGAGAGGACAGCTTGGTAGCAAGTTACGAGTGGATTAGGGATTTATTTCAAGATATTCCAGAAGGGCTCTCCTTCCGAAGAAGAAGAAATCTTCATAGATTTCCATCCCAATTTTGTAATAAATCTCTCTTTGAATTTGGGGTAGTGGATGAGGAATTGTCTGTACTATGAAAACAAAGAAGCACTTCGTATACTACCAGCTATTCTACACCCAGCGTATGCCAAACATCCAAACGGTTTTAGATGCAATACCGATGGTTTTCTACCTGAATATTTTTCGAAAGGCGTTTTGTTACTGTCTTTGTGACAAATTCGATTCCACGCATAAGTGAAACAAAGTAATGCTTCTCCCAAAACTTATAACTTTTTTAAGCAATGTTTTGATGCCATCTAGAGCGGTCAAATTGAATCTCTCCGCGACCCCATTCATTTCACATATGAATTTGTTACCTCATGCTTTATACCCAGTTCTGTCAAGAAATTATCCATATCCTTATTACAAAATTCTAGTCCGCCATCAGTTCTAACTGCTATTACCTTTTTACTTAGAAAACGTTCTGCTCGTTTCTGAAATCTTATAAACGTATGAAATACGTCAGATTTATTTCGGATGGGAAATACAGTCACCTTTCTTGAATAATCGTCAATTATACTCAAGAAATATTTATTACCGCCTTGGCTTTTCAGTTGGCATTGGACCACAGAGGTCCATATGCAACAATTCAATGGGCGTTTTGATCTTACGGCCCCGTCTTTTTGAATGAAACTCTCTTGGACTTGCTAATTTACACAGTATACAATGAGTCTTACCATTATCATTTAAGCGTGGAGACCTTTTACGCTATCATTTTTACTAGTTTTTACCAAGTAATCGTTATTAACATGACAAAAGCTTTGATGCCATATTTCTATTGATCCGTTTTTGTTTTAGCGGTTACATCACTAAAAACTAATTTCTTTACTCTTTGGTATAATATAATGATCCGGCTTAAAGAAATACAAATTTTCATGGCGTGTCGCCGAGAACAATTTTATCCAGTCTTTATTAAAAACATTAATTTTACCTTTAGTACCCACAAAATGCGCGCCTTTTACTTTCTAATCTGGAACCGGATAATAAATTTCTCCTCAACTTAGGTTAAATAATACATCAGTCAAAGTTATTTCAAAAACTCCCTTATATTTTACCCGAAATCTAAGTGTACCGATTCCTTCTACGGGACAACTTTTATCCTCCGTTGCTAACGACATTTTCATGTTAGTTATCGGCTTAAGATCTAAAAATAAACTCTTGTCATTACAAAAATGACTCGTGGCAGCAGTATCTATTACCCAAAGACCTTTATCAAACTCTGTGTTAAAAGTTTCATTTACAGTTGAAGGAGATTTTGGTAGAGACTTTTCTCTTTACAGTTTACTTTAAGATGCCCGTACTTATTACATACATAACACGGACCTATAGTCTTAATAGATTGTTTAACATTTTTAATAGTTTTACAGTTAAATACCTTACCACCTTTCTTTTGGTAATTATTCTTGCCATTTGGATCTCCATGAGCTGCCGCCGTAGCACCAGGTAACGTCTTCGACTTCTTCGAAAAGAAACTGCTCAAGTAAGCATTCTCCGCTTTCTCCACAAATCTTGTTTCATCAACTGAAGACGATTGGCTTCTAATATCAGCTCTGCTTCAATTTTACAACTCTGAAGTCCTCTTCTTTTTCCATCTGTAGATTTGTTGCATGGTAGACTGGAATTCCTGAGGAAGCCACCTTATTAATTGTAATCCTATGTACAGGTCGTCCAATTTATGACCCGCTTCTTGTAGTCTGGTTGCCGCTGTCTTTACACGAGATATGAAGATTCCAACATCTTCCCCTGTTGGTATTTTGTTCCAAAAAATTGATCTAATAGTTGAATTACTCTTGCTTTTGTGACTGGTTCGAACTGATCTTTTAATATCTTCCATGCCGCTAGTTAGTTGTTTCCGTTATCAGATTTTTTCAAATCTGAACTGATGTTGTATAGATCAACGTATAACATCTATCCTTACGAAGTTGTAGATCTAATTTTTCCTTGTATGTTGCCTCTTCATCAGGTTGCTCTGGCTTGGTCTGTATTATAAACTGCCAGCAACCATAATGCATTAAGAGTACTTGCATATCATGCTTCCACGTGTTCCAGTTATTTTGGAGTCAACACTGATATCTGGTTGTTAAACTCTATATCTGTTACTCGATTTAGCGTACTAGCAACAGAGTTCATAAAAATAGTTCGAGACTGAACAGTATTTAAATAGACAAAGTTCATGGCCTGGTTTAACTACACAGTACATGGACTGGGCCCATAACAAATTTGTTACACTTTATTGGTAAACTAATTTAAATTTTTTTCAAAGCTAGCAGTGAAATTTATGTGTCGAGGAGGCATGAAGACGAAAAAACAGTTTCTTAAAATTGGCCTTTAATAATCAATCATAAAGTCACTGCGCTCGTTATTGGAGCGATAAAAACAATAAGTTCAAAAATGCAACATTACCAGAGACATCCGATTCGAACCGTCTTCTAATATTGTAAAATGAATTTCGAACAAAATGGTGATGCAACCTGTTCGGTTAATTGCCAATTTAGTAACAGCGAAATCACTATTTGAATTTTCTGTTTCTCCTTCCTTTTCACACTAAACATTAGTGGTTCTGTTCTGTTTTATTCGCTCATTTTGTACCATAACTTGATGTACAGTGCACAAATATTAAATAAAGATCTGGTTCGAATTAAGGTTTATACTGTTTTATATTGAAATATGGAACGATTTTTTTCAACCTTAAAATTATAAAAATTTTTCCGCGGACCGTTTAAATTAACCGGATGTTGATTAGATGTTCGGATTAGCGGGACTAACTTACGTGCAATGGTTAAAAAATATCCTAATCTAAATGGTTGTATGCAACCTGCAGATTGCCTTCCAGATGTTTCTCCCTGGAGAGTTAAACCACTCACTTCTTATATTTCCGTTTCTCCTTCCTTTTTATACAGACTAACATGAAGGGTTTAAATATAGTATTTTTATCCCAGTTGACACCATTTTCTATTACAAAATCTATGGTTCGTAGAGTTGCTGACTTTTCGCAATGAGTAAATTTTTCAACTCTAATGCTCTTGCACTTCTCAAATGTTGAACTAAAATTATCTTCTTTTGTAAATTATATTGCTTTTTAAAGTATGTATCTTTTATTGGTTAATAAATTTTAATCATCTAATCACTCTTTCATATGATATTTCACTTTCTATAAATAAAGTAAAAAAAAACGTTCAGTAGTCAATCTTTTTATAAAATAATATTTCTTTTTTTCCTTTGTTTTTTTGTGTAAAGAAAAGATTAATAATTTTATTTTTTTCCTACTTTTTTTTTGTATATGTTTGATTTCTTATGAAAAATAAGCACTGTTGATTGCACTATTTTTCACACACAAAAACATTTTTCTCTCTTCTTGGTCAAGTGACGTGGATGTATGAGCTCACCACTATAACTAAGACCAACGTTTGTAAATTTCTGGCAATTTTTTCTTATATTTGATGGCTAGGCACAGCATTTTTTTTTAAGTAGATGTGTCTTTGAAAGGCAAGCCACATTCGTTTAACCACTCAGAGCTAAAGATTCATAAAAGAAATTATTTAAAAAATACCTTCTAACAGACGACTTATTTTATTTAGAAAGAGAAATAAATTTTTGTTTTAGAAATTTTTTAAAATATTTCACTATCTCAAAATTTCATTATTGAATTTTTTAATGTTTTAAAATTATTACAGTTTTTCACAAAATTTATTAGTTTGAATCTTTTTAGTATAATCTGAAAATTGAAAATTAAGTCGTTTTTCTTTAGTTTTAAACCTCAAAATTAAACATTTTTGGAATAAATTGGAAAAGCAATAAACAAATAAATCCTTAATAAAATAATGTATTTTTAAAGTTAGCATTTGAATGTGTGAATTTGTCGAAGAACTTTCTGTTATTAACATTGGATCTTAGAAGTACTCGTTAATAAAGTTACTCTTAATAAAAAATAAAATTAATAATAAAACCATCAAGAAAATAAATTGATGTTTTCTAACATAAAATAAATTTAATAAATCTGCTTTCATTAATTCATTATCCTTTCATTTACGTTTCTTTCAACAATTTGATGCTATCTTGATTAATATGCATTAAGTAGGTTTTCAATTGCTTGATCAGTTTCAACTTCCTTCAGGTTGCCCATTTTTTAAATATTCTGCTTATTTAAATAAACTTTTCCATAATAAGTCGTAAAAACAGCAATCAAAACCACAAAATTGTTCTGGGAAAGTATAGCATGTTCTAAAAAAATAATTTTTTTCATTATAAAATATGTTTCCAGAATACTCATGCTTATCCATATAGTCTTTCACATGGCTGAAAACGTGAAACAGAGAAATATATTTTTCTATATTTCTTCAACTAAAATGACGGAGATAACAATACCAGTAAGTTCGAATTGTCATCTTCTTATAATTTTTTCAGGGTTAAAAACGTAATAAAATCTCTCAATATATCGTTAAAAGAAACGTTAAAAATCTCATCGTTCTCATATTGACAAAAGCAAACAAAATTTTTTTTTTCTTTAATTTGGTTGTAGGATCAAAGATGGGTAATGATTTGAAGTGGAATTTTTTTATTTTTGATGATCACCAGATAATAAAAATAAATTATATCAGTGTAAATGCGTATTTTTTTTATTATAAAGAAAGCATTTTTGTTTTAGGTTATTTTTTTAAATCTTTAAACTTCGATACGCTCGCGCCCCCTTGTAATCATTTTATCATTTTTCACAGCACACTTTGTTTCATCTAATTCTATTGTTCAAGAGAAATTTAATCAGCTTATTCAACAATTGTTTAATCATTAAACCAATTGGTTAAAAAGTAAAAAAATTATAGCTTAAAGAATTTTTAAAAAACTCGTTTTATTGTGTGTGTACGATGTGAATCAAACTAAAGCTTAATATAAGAATAAAATGATTATCAAGAAAATTAATGTCATTGTGGTAAAAAAGCGTGGGGTATTCGATATCAATTGTTATCAATTCTTGCTAATTCTATTTTATTTCAGAGTTATTTATATTGGCCACAAAGCACCCACGCTTTTAACCATTTTTCTTATATATTAAGAATCCATTAACTATAAAATCGTGTTTTTAGTTTCTTTGAACTATAATTCATTTTTTATTTTTAGTTCGATCTACAATAAAAGCGTCTTTTTTAGTTCTTTCATCTATCATTTATTCATTGAGGAATTAAACTTAATTGCGTCATTTTTTTAGAATCTGGAATACCCATTGGCATCCCATCACTGCATCGATACCGCTTGGTTTTGTAAAATGTAGGATCAACCAACATATCCTTCCTTTTTTCACATAAATAACATTTTTGTTTGTTTGTTATATTTGCATCAACCATGAGTGATTTCGCTTTAGGGTTGTAATAATCTTTTAGTCGGCAAATCTGGAAATGAGGCTCCGGTAATCCTGATGATCCTAATCAAGGCAATGTAACAAAATTATTAAATTATTGCATTGTCATCGGTCTCAACAAATGGGCAAAATTCCAAATTAGCCGGACCTTTTAAATTGGGTAAAAACCGAGTTAAAAAATTCCGTTACATACAGGTGAAGCAAATAAAAGTGTGTTAAAATAAATTATACTTTAAAAAAATTTAAAAACACACGCTTCATCACAGGCACGAGTTTTTTTTTCCTTTCTCAGATATACAGTACTTTTTTTTTTGTTTGTCTTATTTGTACAAGCGTTTTCATTGTTAGGATTTGCACCTTTTTAAGGGGTAGAGGTGTTTTAGTCACCATATCTGAAATAAGTCGTCAATTTTGGAAATTTAATATGTGATTAGTTGCCAAATTTAAAAATGGTATATGCAATTAGTCGCCAAATCTGGAAAAGATATAAAGAATTAGTCGCCCAATCCTCAAATCCCTTAAAATCAATATTTTTGACGATCTTGATCAGGACAATGGAACAAAATTTTGAAATTATTGTATCATCGATCCTTGACAAGTGTTCAAATTTCGAATTAATCTGACCTTTTAAAATGGGTAAAAATGGAGTCCAAAGATTCCATTACATACAAGTGAAAACTTATAAAGCGTGTTAAAAAGAGTGGCTTACGAGAGGAAAGTGTTAGTTTGTGTTGATTCAGTGCATCACGCAACCAGTCCTTAGTTTAACGTTCATTATTCTACCTTAACTTCAACCCTTCATTAACGTGGGATCGCTCTACCTAACAACAAGACGTGATCGCGCAATTTTCTCAAACAGGTAGCGATGTAAATTCATTACAGTGACAGTTAAGTAACGACTGTGGCATCTAGCAGCATCCTCTCAATGCAATTAACGATAAAAGGAAGACAAAATGCACTACAATAACAAAATAAGTACACATTATTTCTAATGAACATTGTCCATTGAAGAGTAATGATCTCATTGGGATCAGTGAAGATGGGAAATAAAATTAGACTTTCGTGTTGATTCATGCTGCACGAAAAATAATTCAGTCTGTGATAGCGGAGGAGAATTTACTATTGACAAAAATATTAAATGACTGTGCAGTAAATAAAGTAGTTTTGTATTAATACTTATATAAACTGATTCATATGTTCAGTTATAATATTAGTAGCAGACTCTTAAATTACATTTGTTTTCATTTATTGGGAACTATACAAGTTTTCATTCAATTATTTTTTTTCGAGATCTCATTGGAAAAATTCTATAGAAATGTGTAATTAAATCACTTTAAAATGAAAAATAAAAAAATCTAACACTGAAAAGATAAAACTTTAACTCTAAAATAAGGACTAAAGCACTCTTGGGAATCAAATTGAGCTTTGAAACATTGACAATAATCTATTATTTTTGTAAAAAAAGACAAATATAATTAGAGCTTTATGTGTGTGTGTAATTATAAAAAAGCTATATACTAACAAAGAATATACAATTAAACACCAGTATTTTTTTGTGAATTAATTTAGCATACATAATTTACATAAAAGGGAATATTGAATTTATGTCATAAGCACTATGTATTTTCACAAAACTAAAGATATTTTTGTGAGATTTTATATTGATACTATCACTCACATTTCTTAATTTTTTTAAAAAAATACGCAGCAGTAGGATTCAAAAATTCCAGAACTTAGTCCATAGCATAACAAATATTACCAATTAAGTTGCTGAAACACACCCTCCTTCGAAATAAGACCTTTGAGTAACAACACACTTTTGCTATTTGCTTGAAAGGTCCACGAAACATATCTGGAATTATTCACCTTTCATGATTTAAATCTTGATTTATGAGTATCATGCACAATCAAGCAATCGAGCTCGTAATGTTATTTACATCTTAGGTTCCAAAGGGATTCCTGTGGACACTTGCGTTACCCTTGCGACTGCTGAGGATCCATGGAAAATTAAAAAATTAACTTTAGGGTTACGTTGGGCTTACAACGCTAGAAGGTTTACGAAAGGTTTAAAATAAAGTAAAAATTCTGTGTAGCCCATTTTAAATTATTATAAAAATTAAATTAAAGGATGACTGCTACGTGTTAAAACATTTTTAAGTAAAAAATAAAAATTCTAGAATAACATTTTTTTAGATTGATATCGGAAATAAAGGTAATAAATAGCAAGCGTCGCACGGTGGAAGTTGTCCTGATCGCGGGTGTGGCCGTCTACGCAGGCTTAAATAGGAACCGAGTCTCGCCACTGCATGCAATATTCCCGACAAATTTTGCAATATTTTGTCGGGAATATTGCGCGTATCTAGAATGGTTCATTTAATCAACAGTTTATTTTTGTTTTGTGCATGAACCTGACATGTGAAGTGAATGCAACAATTTTTTCTTGGTCTTGAACAGAAAACAGAATTATTCTTCGTATTCTAAGGAAGGTGGCCGTCTCATTGCTTCATCTACCTAAATGAATAATTTTGTTTATATTTTTAATACAAAACTTATAATTTTGATAAATAATACTTTACTTTTAATCAGGAACACATTCAGGACATTAAAGTTAACTTAGTAAATTTTTTAGTATACATTGGAATAGAGTTCTTTCACTTGGTTCTTGATCTGGGTTTGGTATAAATCAGCGTTTCTCAAACTGTGGGGCACGTCCCCCTAAAGGGGAGGGAAGATAAGCATACCAGGGGAGTGCAAGCATATCGAAAAGTCAAAAATAAGAGATTTAAGAAAAATTATTCATTACAAGGAAGCAAAGCAAATCACATTCTGACATAAAAAAAATAAAATATAAAATACATATAATATACTTATAAATATATCAGTACTTCTCAATGTATTTGATTATTATTAATTACCAGATCTAAATTAATAACAAGTTTAATAATTACTAATGATCCCATGGGTTTGTCACATACAAAATTTTAATTTTATGCTGATAATTTGTCGGTTTATAGTTAAAGTCGTAAAGCTTTAACTTCGAGTACATCACTATTTCATTCAAAACATTGTTGTGCTTGGAGAAGGGGTGCGATGAAAATTATGCTTGAAAATTGAGTCTCAAATATTGAAATTTTGAGAAGCACTGGTATAAATAAATTCCATGGGCATATACTAAGTATGGAAAAAATAGCTTTAAATAAACAACCATAATTCTTCATTTGGATCTATTACTAGTTTAATTAATAAAGTTCGACTCCATCATCTCTATTATATTCATTATTCATATTTCTGCAAAAAATTTTAATGTTAAGCTTCATCTAATTTTTTTTACTTAAGGAATTCTGAAGAATCTTCCCAAATTGATGGTATAATTTTCCCAAGAGACAGCAACCATTGAAAAAAAATGCAACCAGATTAATCGCGTCAATTCCTTCTTCTTTACAGAAGAAATAATTCACTAAACGGAAGTAACAGGTGCTTGTCTTTCTGAAGCAATTCAGTTTCTTGAATTGGATTTAAGATCTTGAACGAGTAGTATAATTGCGAGACTATGTCTTGTTTTCGAGTAGTAAAAAGTGATTCATTAGCAAAAAGCAGGTGGAGATAAAACAGTTAACGTTTAAAGGGACACGAATTGTTTGGCTTCAATAGCATCGTCGAGGTAGTTGAGATTTTACGTAAATACTTCTTGAATTTGAAGATACGTATTTTTTGTCTTCTACATTTTTGTACTGATTTATAAGAAACAAAAGATCATAATGAGTTGAGAGAGAATCAACAAAGTAATTTTTTCCAATGAAATAAATAATATTTATTAAAATTCTAATTATGAAGCCCGCGACTAAACCTTTCAAAAACATGGAATTAAAATTTTGATTTCTAAATTTTCTTTATATTTGGCTGGATTGTTCTTCAATTAGTTTAAAATTCTTATTTCTTTCTTTTTTTTTTTTTTAAATATCTTACTATCGAAAAAAATAGTTTCTTTTTTGAATAAACTGTTAGGTTTTAGCAAAAGTTTAGTCCTATGATCTGGCATAAGTACAATCACGAGTTTTTGTGCGAAGAATTTTAAACACAGATATTGGTTTGATTGCTATTTTGACCAAATATTAAAAGGTATAAACGAATAAGAAGTGTGTAAACATCAATGCCTTCCTTTTGAGTGAAAATCAGAAGTAAGACGTGACATTCTGTCATTTACTTCATGTCAATGTGGATAAAAATGTGAGATGCAATGTAAATAACTTCAATGCAGCTCCGAGATTATATTAATTAATACTCAATTACAAAAAATCTATATATCTAATATTTTTTTAAAAAATTCGTTTTTTTCACAACCTAGGATTTAATTTATTTCGACACATCTGGGACATCAAACATTATCAAAGGAGTTAAAAATATAAATATCACATCTAAATTTTTATGTATTCTACTCTTAACTTTTTCATGCTCGGTAGTATATATGTTGCACCACCAATTCTTATTCATTTTTTGTGTGGTGATACATAAAACATACCACGTGTTTGAATATCTTAGAAATTGATGCTAGAGCAGTGTGTGGGAACACCCCTGGGTTCCACCCTGGACACTAAGATTGAATATTGAGGCAAAGAATTACCATACGACATTTTTACAATAACAAATAATTTTTATTCACTTGAATCAATTATCAACCATCTAAATGCACATATAAATCAATATGTCTACCTCAATGGGATTGAACTTTACTATCAAATTAAATCACGAAATATGATACTAATCAACTATTAAACTCAATACCGAACAGGGTTACCGGAATAAGAGGACCGAGAGATATACGCAATTTGAATTACTAGCAATCATTAACTTTTACATTAACTCTATTATTTATTTACTCTTATTAGCCTATAAATAAAGTTTAAATATCACCTGACATTTACTACTTCACTCCTTTCCAGTCGGTTCAACTTTCCGAATGCAGATCGCTGCCCTATAAACAGCCATAAACGAATCACACAATCCACTTGAATCTTCTTAACGCTCCGTCTATGTATCTTTTGGCTCAATAGCCTTCTTCGCTAACCTACAATACTCTCCTTATATACTTTGATTCATTTGCATATCCCATTTTCTTCTTTTAGAGCTGGTAGGAAATATACGCGAGTTTACAAACTTCAAAGACGCCCAAGAGTATTAGTGATAAAATGCCGTATAGATCGTCACAAGTGCTTTTCAAACTCTGAATATTAGTGACCCAATGTTCTCATTATTTTCATCAAGCACCCTCCCCCCATACAAACAGTGTATTGAACTCAAAAATATTATACTTTGACGCTAAAACTGCAATATGACTTCAACTTCTTATGTGCCACCGACGTATACAAACGTCTCGCTAACCAAAACGATAAATGCCCCGGACGTATATATACGTCTTTCTGTAGAATGATCTTTTCTAAGCACTGCTATCCATAAAATTATTTCGAAGGCTTTGGAATACAATAAAAGGACCTTGAGAGTGTTTGTGAAGGGAGAGAGAGCTTTTAACAAGCAGTAAAGAGATTATAAACCGCATAAATTATCAAGATAAATTGGAGTTTTTAGATGTCATTTTTATATGAAAAGCCCAAGGTGTCACTGGTAATTTTTAAACTTGTTTTTTTTTAACTTAGTATTGTTAAATTAATCATAAAATACATTGTTCATTACTGATACATTATATAAGGTATCCGACTACGTTCGAAACCGTAATTATATAAAATTGTATATATCGATACTTTCCGTGATATTTAGTGTCACTTAGATTAGAACACATGTATAAAATTGTTTTAAGGATATTTTGACAAAAAATATATTTAAATACAATATTTTGGCAAAAATTAACTTAGAATAATTATTTCTCAAAATGTTCTCCTGTTATAAAAAATGCTTCTAAAATAATAATATTTTGCTTATATAAAGTAATGACCTCTCCAGAGAATCTGGACAATTTTTTTTAAAAATCACATTACTTTCAGAGTTACAACCCATTGAAATAATTATCGGCGTTTTTCTTAAAATTTTCCCTCTATTGTCGTAAAACATGGATAAACCCGCTTCTAAGTTATAAAGGGGTGTTTTTTAGAGGTATAGAACTTTAAATTGCAATAAAACAACGATGTATTATTCGATTGACATGAATTTTTTTATTCGAAAGATAATCTTGTGGCATTACATTTTAAATATGATATCTGGCATAGGACTGCCACGGCTGGCTCAGATGTTGTCAATCTGGACGTCAATTTTCGATAACTTTTTCCAACATTTGTGGCCGTATATCGGCAATAACACGGCGAATATTGTCTTCCAAATGGTCAAGCGTTTGTGGCTTATCCGCGTAGACCAATGACTTTACATAGCCCCACAGAAAATAGTCTAGCGGTGTTAAATCACAAGATCTTGGAGGCCAATTCACAGGTTCAAAACGTGAAATAGGCGGTCGCAAACGTGTCTTTCAATAAATCGATTGTGGCACGAGCTATGTGACATGTTGCACCGTCTTGTTGGAACCACAGCTCTTGGACATCATGATTGTTCAATTCAGGAATGAAAAAGTTAGTAATAATGGCTCGGTACCGATCACCCATTGACTGTAACGTTATGGCCTTCGTCGTTTTTGAAGAAGGATTCCACCAGCCCATAAAGCACATCAAACAGACAGTTTTCTGGATGTAACGGTGTTTCGATATACACTTGTGGATTAGCTTCACTCCAAATGCGGCAGTTTTCTTTGTTGACGTAGCCATTCAACCAGAAGTGCGCTTCATCGCTAAACAAAATTCGCTTATGAAAATCGCGACCTCTATTTTCGAAATAAAAT
This sequence comes from Trichonephila clavipes, assembly GCA_019973935.1. Lineage (NCBI taxonomy): Eukaryota > Metazoa > Arthropoda > Arachnida > Araneae > Nephilidae > Trichonephila > Trichonephila clavipes. Next base: position 13,750 of record BMAU01001609.1, on the reverse strand, counting down.
TGCACAATTTGAAAGCGTTGTTCAGGCGTGAGTCTATTCATGATGAATTGCCAAACCAAACTGAGAATAAATCATTTGACAGCTGTTAAATCGGTCGCCATCTTGGAAAGTAATGCCAACTTAATATTCTATACCTGGAAAAAAAAACACTCCGTATATTTCAAAAATTCTAGTTGAACCTCTTTACAGAGATTTGAGCTATATACAGGCAAAATATTATTATAATAGAAGCATTTTACATAAAAGGAGAATATTTTGAAAATGGGTCATTCTATGTTCATTTTTGTCAAAATAGTGTACTTAAATATATTTTTTTTTGTAATAATATTCTTAAAATAATTATAAATACATTTTCTAATCTAAGTGACACTAAATATCACGAAAATTATCCATTAATGTGCTTTGAAAATCACGGTTCCGAACGTAGTCGGATACCTTAAGTGTATTACATCAGTGTAAATGTGTATGTTTTTAATACGTCAGAATGTATTTTGTTTGTTTACTTTACAGAGATTAATTTTCTTATAAAGAATATTTTGTTTTCGACTTTTCAATATGCTCACGCCCCTCTCGTAGAGTTATCCCGCCCCCCCCCAGGGGAGGCGTCCCACATTTTGAAATACACTGTACTAGAGGTGATATTCTCTGAAAAACCCCCGAGGCCAACTTCTAGCATTTACTCAAAACTCCAACAGATATCAGAAGCTAATTGTGTTGAAAGTGCAGTAAGTCATTCTTTGATCAGCTGTGAGTCTGTTGAATGGTATTTTTTGGAAGTGACTGTGTTGTGTATTTTTTTAAGTGTAAATGAAACTGATTCTTGGGATATTTTGTACAAATCAGGTAAGTACATATTTTATATAACTAAATAAATCATTATTACAATAACTAGTACCTCACATGTGCATTTCTAGTATGAAAATATGAGGTATAAAAGTGTACTACCATTCTATTGAAAGCCATCTTCTTTATAAATACAAAATAACTCCAACAGATATCAGAAGCTAATTGTGTTGAAAGTGCAGTAAGTCATTCTTTGATCAGCTGTGAGTCTGTTGAATGGTATTTTTGGAAGTGACTGTGTTGTGTATTTTTAAGTGTAAATGAAACTGATTCTTGGGATATTTTTGTACAATTCAGGTAAGTACATATTTTATATAACTAAATAAATCATTATTACAATAACTAGTACCTCACATGTGCATTTCTAGTATGAAAATATGAGAGTATAAAAAGTGTACCACCATTCTATTGAAAGCCATCTTCTTTATAAATACAAAATAACTCCAACAGATATCAGAAGCTAATTGTGTTGAAAGTGCAGTAAGTCATTCTTTGATCAGCTGTGAGTCTGTTGAATGGTATTTTTGGAAGTGACTGTGTTGTGTATTTTTTTAAGTGTAAATGAAACTGATTCTTGGGATATTTTGTACAAATCAGGTAAGTACATATTTTATATAACTAAATAAATCATTATTACAATAACTAGTACCTCACATGTGCATTTCTAGTATGAAAATATGAGAGTATAAAAAGTGTACCACCATTCTATTGAAAGCCATCTTCTTTATAAATACAAAATAAATTCCGTTTATTTTTCGCAATAATGGACATGTTTATTGTGTCGGATAGATTTGTTGTAAGTTACATTTTTAAAAAATAGTAACATTATTTATAAAATAATAGTACATACAAAACATTACACTGTACTGAAAAATATATAGCTGATGTTCAGAGAAAAATAAATGCAACTAGAAAACTTGTTATATATGTTGACTAAATAAAAACTTGGTAAAATAAAATAATAGATAAAATAGAATATTTAAAATTAAAACTAACATTAGGTAAATTAGAACTAAACTAAAATTAAGGGGGCATAGTACCTTGCGAGAAAAAAATTGTTCATTGTTATATACATGTTACGATTCATCATAAGTTAACAAATTTTGCTAATTTTGATCTGAATTTTATATATTATCTATAACAATGAATAAACTTTAAGAAAACTAGAGAAATTTTGTTCTTTAATAAATACAAAATTTGTACAAAGAATATAAATATATGTACCAAATTTAAAAAATATATATTGCTTACCTCCTGTGTTCCCGCAAGATACTTTTTAAATTATACACTTTAGAATCTCAATTTTTGCATTAAATTGAAGCTAAATGTAACTTTTATTCTGTGTGTGTGTGTGTGTATACCACTTAATTGAAAAGTATCTTATATTTTTTAATACTTTTTAAAATTAAAAATCATAAAAATATTTTTTTAAATTTCAATTTTTATACAGTTGCAAATCAAAATGTATTAAACCATAAATCATAATTATGGCATACAGAATAAAGATCTATGACTAGAATATGTCAATTTTGTAGCTCTAGCGTAAAAACTCTTTTTACAATATTGCGGGAAAGTGTAAAAAATTGAAACTGAGAAAATCAAGTTTTAAGATTGACATTTCAATATTTCAAATAAAACTTAATACGTAATATTTAAAATGATTCTACTTCATATGTAGGACCTTCTAGTTCTGCAAAATGCTCATTCATGTTTTTTTTCTCATTCTGCTAGCCCTACGGGCCTCTAATGTATATGATTTTGATTTAGTTTCGGCATTTTTATGCGTGCATAATTGGCCTTACAGGCAGAGGTAACAGTAAAATGTCTATTTTAAAGACAAAAGCTTTCATTATCTTTATACGTCCGTAATTCCTCACTAAACATCACTATAGCCTCATTTACTGCTATGTCTACAATATAATTAGATGACCCCCCACACACACACAGAAGTTTTGGGGCAGTACTTCCAAACACTCGAGTTGAACGACTCATTAGCGTTTTGTGTTTTACCCCCCACACATTTTTAAGTAATTTTGGTGCAGATAGTTCTGCTATTATAAGCTTTATTTCATCCATTATGGCAATTGGCACAATATTTTATGTTTGAATAAAGAAGCACCATTCGTAGCAACTGCCTTTTGATATATGCACCATGAAGTATCACCAATTGGGCAGAAGTGATGCATAGGTTCCTCATCAGTGGACCTATAATGACAATTGCCCATATGGCCTGACGCATATCACTAACGGAGTTATTATTCTGTTTAATAGCATTACCATAATAGGTGGTAATTGTATCAATGAACTTATGAGTCAGGCGATTTTTACCGCTGATACTCTTACCGTCTGATAATTTTTTGCCACGATTCATTGTTTTTAATTTTCGCAGTCTAGCACCAATACGCTTTTGTATGTGGCCAACACATTCAACTTTTTCGATAGAATATGGTGCTGTCCTTTGAAGCTCCGGGAAGGTTTCTGGGTTGTCATCGCCGATAACTTAATATATTTCGCATTTCTTTGTGGCACCGATCTTTTAAATATTTCCTTCATCCCGTTTACTTCCATTTTACTGGAAGAACCAATATGGTTCTTTACACAGTGTGGTTGATGTTTCAATTTCCACTCTTCATATGAATGTCCAGATTTTGGACCTCGCCATTTTTCACATCCTTTACAATATGAAGAGAGAAAAACAACATCAATCACTTTCCCTGTAACATCTCCAATAACACTACACACACCAATACGTGAAGTGTGTTCACGTGTTTTCCACGTAACGTCACCACTGACACAGATTTCGTTACTTCCAGAAGCTGACACTTCTTCTTTCGCAGCATTTTTCATGGAGTCGTCTGCTACTTCCCGACTGGCCAAATTTATTTTTTGCAGTATCCTTTCATATGACCTGTTGTGATACTGGTGGTGGCAAATCCATTGCTGTGCAAAAATTCTTTGTTCCACAAAAACCTAATCCTACTGTGCGCATAGCATAGGTTATTCGTGTATTTACTTCATAGTCTTTACTTGAAGTAATAACTGAGGAACTTTTAAAAGTGGTCAATGTACTGCATGAGTAGCATTCAACATAAAACTCAGATACCAATCCATACAAAATCTTTTCTTTCAGAACTGCTTTAGTATTGCAGTTAGGGCATATTAAATATTTGGATAGTTCAGATAATAAAATATCAATGTTTATCATTCTATATCCATTAGATTGATTGGAATTGCTTACTTCCTTGTCAAGATAATTTTTTTTTGCCCAATTTCTTAGCTGAAGCAGATATGCAGTCAACATCAAGCGTATCTGATACTTTTTGAGTGTGTTGATTCGCATGAAAACGCTTTCGTTTTCGGCGATAGTCACTGCCTCTACGTTGAGCTTCACTAGTACATTTTTTACTAGTTAAAAAGATGCAAAAAAACTTCAATCAACAAAAATTTAAAAAGCTTACGAATTACACGAATTACGAGAATAACGAGATAACACTCAATACAGCAGCAGTAAACAGTATGAAATACAAATGTACACAATTAATGCTTCGAACAAGGGCAGTGTTGAGTTGCAAATTTCCTTCTCTCATTAAAAATAGATAAAATTAAAAATTAGCAACAACTGGGGAGAATATAATTTCAATAACACCATCGATTTCAAAACCAAAACTAACGAACATGGTTTGTTTACATTGGATTTAAATGGACAATCCAGTGTTGACGTTTGACATTTTTTGTTGCTATTGTCGTAATTTTGGTCCGATTTTAACGCGGTTTTTTTTAAAATGCTCCTAACAGTCTGTATAAATTTTTAAAAATATTTTGGAAAAATGGATTTTTTTGCCGTTTAAAGGTACTATGCCCCTCTTAAGCTTACAACGTTAAATTAAGAAAACCTGAAAATTTTTAATATATAGGATAAATAACAATATAAGATGAAGAAGTGTATTTATTTATTTTATAACTATAAAATAACTAGTTATAGCTACCATTGTGCCTAGGGAGGAAAAACATCCTTTTTCCAGAACTAGCATGCTGCTTAAAGAATGGTGGTACAAAAGATGAGCCACTTATTTTTGTAAAACTTTGGACACCTTTTATTTAAAAAAAGTGTTTAATACTTTTCATATGTATCAGCTTTTGTTCGATAATTATAGTTTTGTGCGGTTTATCTAAAATATTTGGGATTATTTCCCTTTAGAACATTATTTTTGTCAGAAAATCAACACACGAAACATTTCAAAACAGTGGATTTGATTATATCTATTGAGTATACTTCATCCGATATCATTATATAATGCAGGCTGTCATCTACATTTATCGCGATATGATAAAATTAAAACAAATACCTTAACTATAATCATTGAAATTTTGCTACCATAACAATTAAAAATCCGGCAGACAACTTAAAAGTAAGTCCGATAGTGTTTCATGACGAACTACATTGCATCGTATAAATCACAACTCCAAAGCATTCTACTGATTGCCAATTCTAATTCTGGACGATCAATTTTGCGTTTCGTATTTTCAACGGGTATCCTTTACATGAACAATTGATGTTGCTCGGAAAATCAAGTGCATGTTAGATTAAATCAGATATTCTCCATGATGAGGGAAATTTCGCAGCTGTAACTTAATATCCACCAGTTTTCCGAGCTCATTTGTAAACGAGCTTTTAGTCGGTTCATCAGTATGCGTCTGCTGACAAACTGTGAATTGACAGTGTAGTTGAAATCAATCGTGGTAAGTCTTGTTTCCAGTGGTATACAAGCCGAGGTTGAGTAATTCGAAACTAGTGTTATATCAAAGTATCTAATTGCGCAGGTAAGCTGAAGGAGAAATGATTACAGAGAGTGCTCCGTCATAAACCTAAATGTATGTTACCGCGTAAGCTGAGACATATAATGATCAAATGCATATTTTTGCGGAAATCCAGTATTTTTTTATTGAATATAAATTAACTAACATTTTCATCAGGTAAAAAAATTATTGCTTGAAAGATAATTTTTAGTATTATACACACACAAGTACACACATATATGTAAGGATAATTAATTTATATCTGAAACAAAAAACCTCCTATTTCCTCCTAACTTTTATTTCACATAAAATTTGCGAATCTTTAAGTAAACAGCTAAATATGTATAAGAAAAGATATTGCAAACATAACAATTCCTATTCCAGATCATTAAATGTTATGGTCTTCGTACAGACACTTCCAAGATTTACTTTCCAAACAAAAGAATAATAAAAGGATGATTATTTAGCTGTTCTAAAATAAAATATTCAATCTAATTAAATCGGGTCATTCTGAATTCATTTCACTCTTCTTTATTTTCACATGGAATATCAATCACGTTACGAAACACAATATAAGCATGCTAACACATAAAACACAAAGGATAAAATAGCTACAGCTATTTACAGATATTTTTGATGAAGACACGTAGACAAAGAAAAAGGGAACAAATAACTCTCTCTATTTCTACTGGCGGTGAAAATCACATGACCCCTTTCTAACAGAAAACACGATTGGTCAGAAATGAGTGGAAGCGAGTTTCTCATGCAATATTACCATTTGATTACGATTAAAATTAACGCGGTAGTCCCGAATCAAAGAATTAAAAGTTATTTAATGAGATACTATAGGGAATTATTATATATTTATATATATATATGTATGTATAATTTTAGTTCACAATAGTCTTGAGCTCTCAAAATATTCACACGATAATAATTATTTTACCATCAAAACGGGAAAAAGTCACATCTGTATCTCCCAAAAAACTAAAAAGGTTAGAGTTTTTACAAAATGATGACGCAATCTTGCATCTCCCGCGTTTTCGGAAAAATCAGAAAACCCTTTACCTGAAATCATATGATTTTAATATCTTCTCCGATACCGGGAGCGAACAATGAATGTTCTTATGAATATCGTAGGTGTACTGTAGGGTAGTCCACCTGTATTTAAGCTCTGTGTTTCGTCGCTGTTCGCTTCGTGTGTGTAAAATAAGATGTGGATCTCAAAATACCAAGCCTTCGCCTCTTTTCCACAACGGTAACAACTAATAATGTTTGGATACCAAAGTGTCTTCAATCGCACGTCCAGATTTATTATACACACATACACGCACGCACAAACACAAACATATATACATATACATTAAGACCCCGCTTAACGCGGGGTATATACGTTCTATCAAAGTAGAGCGTAATATAAAACAGCGTTAAACCAGGTTATCTCATCATGTAAATCAGGGGTGGGCAGACTTTTCCAGGGTACGGTCTACTTCTAATTTTTCAGTGTTGCCGTCCACTTAGTGTCAGCGACGAACACAAGGGGGGGGGGAGGGTCCACGGATCCTCCACAGCCCTTGATTTCCCAATTGATTATAATCTCATGTATATAGTACGTAAAACTTAAATATTTGTTTTTAATAATTTTTTAATGAATGCTAATTATTTATTCAGTAATTTATTTTTTACTGTTTTCCCCCCCGATAGCCTGTCAAATAAAAAGAAAATAATTAGCTGCGTATTGGGATGAGTAAACATTCGCCCCTCACCCGCCTCCCCCTCTTTAAAAATCCTTGTAGGCTCCACTGCTCTGTGTCGTAGGTGTGGTGAGGTAAGAAAAAGGTCTATAATATTTATTATAACTATATAATAAATACGACGGAATATGTGAACTAACCTACAGAACAAAAATAAAAATATCTATCACTTTAAAACCTTGTTTAAAGCAAAGCGCAAGATACAAACATAATATTAATATCCACAAAAGTAATAATATCAAATGATGCATTTATTATCAAACAATACAAAGTACTGTTGCGTTTTCGGGGGTTCGAAATGATTGAAGCCGAAGAGCGGGATCCAAAACAATTTTATTCTTGGCCAAAACAGTCCTCCACAAATTGTAGAACAGTTCGAGAAAGTCACGTACAATCGATGAAAATACTGATAACACAGATGTAATACACTAACAAAAGCAATAGAAAACATTTCTATCTAAAGTTCTTTTTTGTTGTTATAATCAGTAGAAAACTTAATCTGCAAATTGTCAGTCAATCTTGAATATTTCGGTATACAATTACTGACAGCTTATCTTCAGATGGTCACCCCAAAATGTCTTCGTGGACCACCGGTCGATCGCGATCGACGTAAAGCCCACCCCGGATGTAAATAAAGGGGTTACGGGAAGATGGGGAGAAAATCGACCAGGTATTTTACCATTAAATTTATTAATTATTTGTTTTATAACAATAAAACAAAAATGTATTTCCTACAAATTAGAAACATAATAAATGAATATGCATACAAAAATAAATAAAATTCTATGTGAGTATGTTTACATTTCAGATCATACAGTATCTAACTGTATTTCCAATTTTCAGCCATTTTATCAAGATGGCATCTCATGTAATTTGCGTTTTCCTTTTGCGCTCTGTAAGAAGTTGTTGGTAAGTGGATAAAGCATCCATAATGCCTCGTCTTTCCTTTGGACTCCTGTCAAAATTTGCTTCTGCTTTTTTTTATCTTGTTGCTTTATTTTCTTGTTTTCTACTATCCCCAGTGATAAAAACTAAAAATCATAATATTTGTCACTATAGCGATCGTTATACAGAGCGTTTTTTTTTCAGGTATAGAAGTTTAAGTTGGCATTACTTTCCAAGATGGCGACCTATTTAACAGCTATCAAGTGATTTATTCTCAGTTTGGTTTGGCAATTCATCATGAATAGACTCACGCCTGAACAACGCTTTGAAATTGGGCAATTTTATTTCGAAAATAATGGTCGATTTTCATAAGCGAATATTGTTTAGCGATGAGCGCACTTCTGGTTCAATGGCTACGTCAACAAACAAAACTGCCGCATTTGGAGTGAAGCTAATTCCCAAGTGTATGCCGAAACACCGTTACATCCAGAAAAACTGACTGTTTGTTGCGCTTTAAAAGCTGGTGGAATCCTTCTTCAAAAACGATGAAGGCCAAAACGTTACATTCAATGGTGATCGGTATAGAGCCATGATTATTAACTTTTTCATTCCTGAATTGAACAATCATGATGTCAAGGAGCTGTGGTTCCAACAGGACGGCGCAAAATATCACACAGCTCGTGCCACAATCGAGTTATTGAAAGACACGTTTGGTGACCACCTAATTTCACGTTTTGGACCTGTGAATTGGCCTCCAAGATCTTGTGATTTAACACCACTAGACTATTTTCTGTAGGGCTATGTTATGTCATTAAGCCACAAACGCTTGACCATTTGGAAAACAACATTCGCCGTGTTATTGCCGATATACGGCCACAAATGTTGGAAAAAGTCACCGAAAATTGGACGTCCAGATTGGACTACATCCGAGCCAGCCGTGGCAGTCCTATGCCAGAAATCATATTTAAAATATAATGCTACAAGATTATCTTTCGAATAAAAAAATTCATGTCATTCGAATAATACATCGTTGTTTTATTGCAATTTAAAGTTCTATACCTCTCAAAAAAACACCCTTTATTATATATATTTATACTGACTGTAAAGTTAACAAATGTTTGAGACGATAAAAATACGGTCATATAACAACCCCTGGAAAGAAGAAACTTAGATAAATTCCTTCGGGAAGCCTACCACCGTGTGTAATTTTGGGGAATCCCGATACACACACACACACACACAAATATATATATATATATATATATATATATATATATATATATATATATATATATATATATATATATATATATATATATATATATATATATATATATATATATATACATGCTTTTAAATTTAAAAATAAATAATTGGATAGATATTATTAGCAATTGATTTAATGTGATTTATTTTTGAAAAAAAAATGTTTACATATTTTTATTTTTATTTTTGAATTTAATCTTTTATCTACCGTATTATATATATATTATTTACTGCAAAATTTTTCATGCAGTATTTTTTTTTAATCACTGCATTGAAAATTAAGGTATTTACTTTAATAAAATACTGAACTTTGGGAAATTTAGTTCGTTAGAGATAATAAATTAAATTAGTGCTTTAAAGTACGATCAGGTCACAAAGGTGTAAAATATTCTCATGATTCGGAAAGACCGAATAGCTTTTTTAAAGCAGTTATAACATAAAAATGCTAAATAAGCAGAGAACATACAATTTTACAGCATAAAATACTTATTTTTAAAAATTATTAAATTTATTAAAATTTATTTACTTTTCTTACACATAAAAACAGCTTTTTACACTTAATCTTACTTTGATGATATTCAAATAAAGACAGTTTTTTCTCATTAATACACAAACATTCATTACATGGTGTGAATTTTGCGTGATATTTCGATTGAATGTTTTTTAAAGCCCTGCATCCTGCGTTAGGAAGTACTGTATTTTCTTAACATGAACTATACTGCACCTTGAGTCTTTTTCAGTATCTTGATCGTTATCTTAAGAATCTAACGATAATTCCAATAGATTATTTTCTGGGACTTCTTTATCAGAAAAATAATCTGTTGGTACATCACTGATTTCCGGTGGTAGGTTTAGTAATAAATCCAAAGCCTCTTGAAGACTCAGCTTCATTTTTGCAGGCTTTCTAAAAAAAGGAAATAATAATAATAACAATAGCACTTTACACCTAAAGAAATAAAAATGTTGTTAATTTTTTAAATAATAATAGGCATTTTATATATTGTGTGGCAAAACAAACTCACATTCAAAGTTCAAAATTGTTTGACAACGTAAAATTAAACAATTAAAAAAGAGAAATAAATAAGCTAAGCAAAAATAAATGCTAAAAAAGGCATAACTATATTGCATATAGTGATGGCGCTTCAACAAAAAAAAGCTACAATAAGCTACACGAACATACTATAAGCTCCAACATCCTGTGTGCTGTCGGTACTTATATAATTACCACAAATTTCATTCAACTGTAAAATTAATTATGTACACTGTTCACTTAAAATAAATAGTCTAATCACTTTCTAATGTCTTTATTAACATATAAAAAATAAGACATCTTTTAGCATTAACTACTTATTCAGAACTGAAATGATAATCTTCGTAATTCGATCAAAATGTCAGCTGAAAACATAACTTCTGTTTTTAAACTATTCACCTTCCCCTCTAAAATATTCATCATAGAGCACGTGCTGCCATATATCATGGAAGTGGATTTCAAAGAATATATTCCTGCTAAGTATTGTCAGGTATTCGTAATAATGGTTAATCCATGTAATTTTAAATTGAGGGTACTTATAAGTACCGTCGGTATATAAAGGGTTAAGCGTTTCTGGTATTTTATGAATATATTTTAGAGGAATAATTTATGAGTATATTTTTATATTTTTATTGATATAATTTACTTCATATAATTAAGTAATTCAAATTTATTTCATTCATATTTCATTTATTCATATTCATTTATTCACACTCATATTTTATTTTATTCAGTTTATTTACATCAATTTATGTTCATTTTTCATATTTATTTTATTTCATTCATATTTATATCATTTTATGTTCATTTATTCACACTCATATTTTATTTTATTCAATTTTTTAATATCATATTTATGTTCATTTATATCATATGATTTAATGCATACATTTTCATTACCATACGTTTCAAAAATAAAAGTAGAAATTCGTTTATAAACATCATATTATTGTTTAAGAACATGATTTTATACTTTTCTTTAAGTTTATGTCTAATTTTCTTATGTTATTTAAGTATATTACTTTTACATATTTATTTGTGAGAGAAATTTTATGTTTTTCATTTCGCACAAATCATGGTTCTAAACTCGTGATTATGAAAATTCTATAAATACAATCAAAAAATCCATTATGCCATAATACAGTTGCATAGTTTAAATTTAAATTTTGAGGTCATTTTAATAATTAAATTACAACTTCATCAAAATTAGGATAAATTTAATAATAATTTTGACTATTGTTTTACTTTCATAAATTACATTTACTCGTGAGATTTTCGTTGGCCAACAATTTCTAATCCAATTTAACAAACGATAAAGACATAACAGCTCGAAATTCAATTTCGCAATGAAAAACGTATATACAAATTTTTCTATAATAATTTCGAAAAAAAACCCCAACAATTATACTTATATGTATATATCATAAAATGATTCTCAGAGTTTTAAAATGTTTCAATAAAGTTATTAATTAATATTTTATCTACTGCAAGTAGTTTTAGTGATTTTTCAATATTTACAGTTATGGTGTTTCTTTATCGTAAGTATAATTTAAAAAAAAAAATTTATTTTCTTCTAAGATTTATTTTCTTCTATGCTCAGAAACTACTTAAGGTTGGTTACATTATTTGTATGCTCAGATATTAACCGTTTGCCTTTCCTTTTCAAATGTGGAATACAAACTTACGAAAATGCAATTAAAAAAAATCACCTTTTTTTCCCCCCAACATTTTTGTTATACAATCCTTCTTCATCATCATACCAGTTCTGTATCACAAATAAAGGGTGTTTTTTTAGAGGTATAGAACTTTAAATTGCAATAAAACAATGATGTATTATTCGATTGATATGAATTTTTTTATTCGAAAGATAATCTTGTGGCATTACATTTTAAATATGATTCCTGGCATATGACTGCCACGGCCGGCTCGGATGTAATCCAATCCGGACGTCCAATTTTCGATGACTTTTTCCAACATTTGTGGCCGTATATCGTCAATAACACGGCGAATGTTGTCTTCCAAATGGTCAAGCGTTTGTAACTTATCCACATAGACCAATGACTTTACATAGCCTCACAGAAAATAGTCTATCGGTGTTAAATCACAAGATCTTGGAGGCCAGTTCACAGGTCCAAAACGTGGAATTAGGCGATCAGAAAACGTGTCTTTCAATAAATCGATTGTGGCACGAGCTGTGTGACATGTTGCGCCATCTTGTTGGAACAACAGCTCCTGGACATCATGATTGTTCAATTCACGAAGGAAAAGTTAGTAATCATGGCTCTATACCGATCACCATTGACTGTAACATTGTGGCCTTCATCGTTTTGAAGAAGGATTCCACTAGCCCATAAAGCGCACCAAACAGTTAATTTTCTGGATGTAACGGTGTTTCGACACACACTTGTCGATTAGCTTCTCTCTAAATGCGGCAGTTTTGTTTGTTGACGTAGCCATTCAACCAGAAGTGCGCTTCATCGCTATACAAAATTCGCTTATGAAAATCGGGAACAATGGCAATCTCGTTTTGGGCCCATTCGACGAATCTACGCCTTGCTTTATGATCGTTTGATGAATTGCCAAACCAAACTGAGAATAAATCACTTGACAGCTGTTAAATCGGTCGCCATCTTGGAAAGTAATGCCAACTTAAACTTCTATAACTGGAAAAAAAAACACTCTTTATTACAATAAAGACAATAGAGGAAAGATCTCTCTCTGCTCATTTTTCACTTTCAACTGTAACTACTCTTGTGACAATAATAATAATATAATAAAACGTGTGTAAAGTTGCAAAGTAATCTACAAAGGCAAACTGAATATTGGAGAACTTATGAAAATAATAATTAACTAGAGCAGATATACGTTTTCTGCTAGAGTTAGTAATATGAATTTTAAAGAAAGATGCTGATTCATTTAGACTCACGTTTGTACAACTACCATGAACATAAATATTGTAATCATTTCCGTTGTAAACGTGGTTTTCTGATGTTTACCCTCCTTGCCATTAAAATAAATTAATTTTCTGAAAGAAATTTAGGAAACTCAATTTATAATGTTTTGCGTCGAGCGGTTGGCTATGTTGCCACGCGCATCAATTTGCTACGAGTCCCGATAGCCGGAGTTGGCAGAGCGTTGGACTGAACTTCCTCAGGTCTCTGGTTCGAATCCCGGC
>BMAU01001608.1:0-41582 GCA_019973935.1 Trichonephila clavipes | reverse complement strand
GGAAACATAACATGTTGACATACTGACGAAGTAAGTCTTACTATTTACTTTATTGCAATGATGTTAAATATATACAAAGAATATTAGAAGGCTATAATTTATCGTTATATTTAATTGCATAATTTATTTTATTTGTAATATTTAAATTTCTTATAATATTTTATTCTTTCTTTTCCTTTTGGCTCAGTGTATAGGCGAACTACTCGTGAAGGTTGTCTAGCCCTAAAACTATTTTAAACCTGTAATCTTGGTTCCTAAGACCAGGAGTTTATTATTATACTATTGTGCCTATTATATCCTATCTTGACTAGTTATACTTGGGTTTTATAGCTATTTATACATAATTTTGGATTATATATATATATATATATATATATATATATATATATATATATATATATATATATATATATATATATATATATATATATATATATATATGTATGTATATATATATATATATATATATAATTTATTTCTTATATATACTGCTAATTGTAAAAAATGCAACACCATGAAGAAATTAAAAGAATTAAATGTAATTTAATGCGCAAACAAATTGTATTATTACAAATAAATGACGAAATTTTCAAAGAGAAAAACAATGTTTAGTGTCCAAAATCAGTATTCAGTATTTGGTGTAGCCATCACTCGTTGCAGTGCCGCTATACGACGTGGCATGGAGTCAAATAGAGTTTGAATGTCTGCTTGTGGAAGAGAATCCCATATTGCTTGTACGCGCATCAAAAGTTCGTTTATAGAAGCTGTAGGTCGCGGATTACGAGCGAGACACCAACAAACCAAATCCCACATGTGCTCAATAGGCAATAATCCGGCAAATAAGCAGGCCAAGGAAGGTTACATGTGTTTGGTTACAAGGAAGCCTCGGACAGTCTTTGCAACATGTGGGCTTGCATTTTCCTCCTGAAAGATAGTTCTAGGGAACAACTTCTGGCCGTAGCACTTCACGAACGTTCCTGTTGCTATTCAGATTACCTACAATTCGTAGCAAATTGGATCGTCCATGATACGAAATAGCACCCCAAACCATAACTAAGGGTGTTAGGCTCCTACGTCGTTCGAATGCGCACTCTGGAAGGCAGGGTTCATCGGCATAGCGTCTCACACGAATGCCGCCATCATGGTCCCACAAATTGAAGCAGGATTCATCTGAAAAAACAACTTGGTGCCAATCTGCTTGCCAGGCTCTGTGCTCAAAAGCCCATTGCAGATGTAGCTGTTGATGGTTTGCAGTGAGAGGGATACTGTATAAAGGCACCCTTGCACGCAATCCATGATAAAGCAGAAGTCAACGAATTGACGAAGTCGACATTAGTTCACCTTTAGAAGTAGACTAACGTGCTGCCAACTACCCAAAGGAAGCTGTATGCGCATTCATTGGAGCAGGTATCGATCGTCGCACGCTGACGTCTCCTTCCGTCGACCACTGCCAGTTTTTCGAGTCGTTCGTTGCTCGTCCACTGCACACGAGTTCCTAATGACCAACAGAAAAATCCTCCTCCTTGAAGGACGATAATCCTCCCCGTGAAAACTCTTTAAGTTGTTATAATTTATACTTATTTCATCACAGAGGCAAACTTAGGTCTCCCTAAGCTTTCGCCACTAACAAATAATCATTAACTATTTTCAACGTTCTGAAACAGCTCTCTATTTATACGCTTCCAGCATCAGTTTAGAGGATGCAGCGTATGCCAATCATGCGCAGTGTGGCTCTGACACTTTACAATTTTACGAAATATTCTATAATTGATATTTGCTGCAAAGTTCACGTAATTCTTTCAATGGTGCTGTTGCATTTTTTACAAGCAGCAGTGTGTGTATATATATATATATATATATATATATATATATATATATATATATATATATATATATATAAAAGAAATATGTATTATTTATCAAAAACAAGAAATAATAGATAAAGAACATAACAAGAAACAGCGCAATAAAAATATGAAAGATGAACATGATGATATATATATAAAGGAAATATGTATTATTTATCAAAAACAAGAAATAATAGATAAAGAACATAACAAGAAATAGCACAATAAAAATATGAAAGCTGAATATGAAGAACAAAATTATAGAGAAATAAAAGAACTACAAAAAGAAAAGAACTAGCGAGTCGAAAGCATTCGGACTTAGGACTTCGAATAAGTGAGGTTAAACCAGTTTGAAGGCGCCAACGCTGCCGCAGCTCGGTAGGAAAACCAAATAAAATAAACAAAACTACAGAAAGTATAACTCGAGAGAGCATGATAAAACCAATCACTACTATTATTTTAGCAAACTCTCCCAAACTCTTAATGCAGAAAATCACAAAATCACAAAATACTATGTAAGAAAAGTGAAAATGTGTACAAAGAACAATTTATATAAGCAAAGTATTTTTCAAAAAATAATTTAACAAATTTTCTTTACCTCTCACAAAGCTTTTACGAAGAGAAAACAAGACCTTGCTATTAATGCAGAAAGACAATTATTCACCACCAAGTTAAAAAATTTCGAAAAAACATAAACACATCTTTTGAGCTGACTTTTAAACTAGCCAGCAAAGACAAGTATAAAATGACGACAATCAAATATGGTAAAATTTGAATTGGTTGATTGTAAAAAATGTAAACTTGCTAGGCTCTAATTTGGTTGGTTGTCAACAATGTGTAAGATGTTTAAGATGTGTGTGGAAAAAATGTAAACTGTGATATGAGTGTTATGATATAATCTTCACAGCAAGACCACTAACATGCTGACTTTGAAAGCCTATTGTTGTGTGGTGGATTTGGAATTCGAAGTAGCAAGACGAGTTAATGTATTTGTGATGAATATAAGATCTCAAGAAATTAAAAGGGTATTCATGATCTAACATTGAAATTTTCTTTTTTTATATTATTGTATTTTTATCTATTTTAGGTAGTTAAGTTTCATATCATTTCTTAAATAAAAATTCCCAAAAATGATATTTCTGTAAATTCGACATATGAAAAATTACTGTTCCATACAATTTTAATTATATGTATCCTTAAACGAATTTTTATCAAAAATGTATTGACTATGACATTATTAATAAGATGCAAAAGTCTAAACTACAATTCCACCCCCTATTAGAGTTGAAAGGTTTTAAGAAGCTTGGAGATAATCAGGGTAGAATGCAATATTTTGTTTGTATTCACTATTTTTACCAAAATTATTATATCATATATATAACGATAAATTAAGGAAGAATCATTTATAACATTTATCCATTTCAAAAAATGTAACATAGGTTCGCTAAAGCAATTAGCTGACCACCCCGAGGTAATTTTTGAGATCTGTTTTTATAAAGGTTATGATCAAATGTAATGAAATTTTCTTTAAACGAGAGGTTAACAAGAATATCAAATTTTTCTTTTTTCTTTGAAGGAAGCCTATATAGCACCATATTTATGATAAATTAACTGAAGAACCTTAATCATATCTTCTTCAATATCTTCCCTGATAAATTGCTTTTACGAAATCAAAACCATGCATAGCAAAAATCAACATATCCTTAGTTATCTGCTAGCACCTCACAAGCTATTTTTTAATAATTGCCGTGTTTTATAATATAATCCTTTAGATTTTGAAGATTGCAAGATCTTCCCCAGACTTCGTGATATATGTATTGTATCCATTAGTGATACTGCGGAATTTTATAGAGCTTTATGAAATTTTGGTGTTAAAAATACTTGGATATTTTAATATTATTTAGATGAATATTCAGTCTTTGTTCAAAGCTAAAAGACGATTATCATCTTCTCTATTATTGTGAATTGATTTTTGAAATGAATTATTATTTAAAATGTGGTTACTTAATATTTTTTGCATCAAAAAATAAGTATTACAAAATTATGACATAATTAGCAGAGACCTTATCAACATATGTGTAATAACGAAGTCATTTTGGATATTTACTATTGATGATTTAAGATCTTCTTATACATAATTTCATTTTCAACAGTAAAATCTACTCCCGAATTTCTGTTGCTACATAAGATCTAAATTGATTGAGATGTAAGCTTCAATCGGCATTCCGTATTTAATTGCCATTTTTATAATTTATATATATACTGCTCAAAATAATTAAAGGATATTATGGTTTTAGGGTGATCTTGTGGCTGGGAACTTTTTCATACATGTTCCGACTGATTGATACATGTTCGACTGATTGATTCATGGTCGACAAGTATTGTATTATATGAGAATAAATTACAAATTTTTGGCAGAAAATGCAATTTATTGCGCATTTGTACAAAAAAGAAAAAACACAATTTTGTGCATATGAGAAAAATAAGAAAAGGTTATTTCATCTAAAGAAGAGAATCATTTTCAATGGGGAGTATGGTTTCACGGACGGCCGAAGCAATGTTGAGCCTTTGAAGCATGCATAGTCAATGAGTGATTACTCTATGGCTATTAATCACCTGAGTTGGGAGTATTCTCTGATCTTCCCTCTTCAGAGAAGAACTCTTTCCAGTTCTTGGAAGTTTGTGGGGAGTGTGGTTTGGCGACCCAACTCGTCTTCCTAGAGCGTCCCAAAAGTGCTCTATTGGTGTCATGTCTGGAGAACAACCTGGCCATTCCATTCGTACGATTCATTCCTCGAAAGGAAATCCTCCACCTGGTTAGCTACGATGTGGCCTGCAGTTATCGTCCATTAAAATGAAGTCATCTCCGATTGCTGCAGCGTAAGGGACTACAATAGGTATGAGGATCTCATCCATATATCGGCGAGCAGTCAGAGGTCCATCTCGAATAATGTAGAGGTCTGTGCGCCCGTCAATGGAGATGCCACCATACACCAACACTCCCGCACCGCCAAATCTGACACTTTCGTTGGACGAACGCAGGATTATTCCTACTACCATGGTCCCTCCAGATGAAAATACGCCTATTATCCGGATGAACAGAAAAAGCGGGACTCGTCAGAAAAAGAACATTGCTTCATTCATTTCTCATCCAGTTCACATGATCTGTTACCCACTCCCTGCGGTCGCGACGATGCCTTGATGTTAGTCTAACACATACTATCGGTCGGCGAGCATACAGACCTACACCATGGAGCCGGTTTCGGACAGTCTGAGATGAAACCGTGGTGCCAGATAGCCGAGCGAGATGTGTTGTTGGAGAAGAGTAGCGTTCATATTTCGGAGTCTCCGAGCCGTTAACACTAAATAACGACTTTCATTGGGCGTTGTTGCCCATCTACGACCTTGTCCTGGTCTTCGGCCTGCACTTCCGGTCTCCAAAAAACTGTTCCAGAACCTAGAAATCACTCCTTGTGACACTCCAATGGCTTGCGCTACTTCGGCTTGTGTTTGGCCCCCTTCTAACCTGCCAACAACTCTTCAAGCTTCTGAATCAGTTAGACTTCGCTGAGACATCGTACTCATCGAAACAAAGCAGTCACTGAATGCCGATCATCCTTGTCTTCATTTCAGTTTAAAGTGACATTTCATTAGCTGCCGCTGAAGCGACGTTTTTGACGTTGAACTCAAAATTAGCATACTCCACAGTTTGAAAATCAGAAAAATTTGCATTTGTCATTCTCTTCTTCCATTTTCGGCAAAAAATTTTTCCGCTTATATCTTTATTTTATATAAAACTTACAATATCCTTTAATTGTTTTGAGCAGTATATATATATATATATATATATATATATATATATATATATATATATATATATATATAAAGAAATATGTATTATATATCAAAAACAAGAAATAATAGATAAAGAACATAACAAGAAATAGCGTAATAAAAATATAAAAAGCTGAACATGAAAAACAAAGTTATAGAGAAATAAAAAAAACTACAAAAAGAAGAACCTAGCGAGTCAGAAAGCAATTTCGGACTTAGGACTGAATAAGTTGGAGTTAAACTAGTTTGAAGGTGCCAACCTTCCCCTTTGCACAACTCGGTAGGAAAACCAAATAAAATAAAATAAACAAAACTTCAGAGTATGGATAACTCAGAGGCATAATAAAACCACTCACTACTATTATGTAACTAAACTCTCCCAAACTCTTAATGCAGAAAAATCACAAAATAATTACGTAAGAAAAGTAGAAAATGCTAAAACAATTACATAAAGAAAAGTATCTTTCAAAAAATAATTTAACAAAATTTCTTTACTCACAAAGTTTTTACGAAGAGAATCAAGCATCTTGCCATTAATAAAAATCAATTATTCACCAAGTTAAAAAATTCGAAAATACATAAACACATCTTTTGAGCTGACTTTTAAACCAGCCAGCAAAGACAGGTATAAAATGACGACAATCAAATATGTTAAAATTTGAATTGGTTGATTGTCAAAAATATAAATTTGCTAGGCTCTAATTTGGTTGGTTGTCAACAATGTGTAAGATGTTCAAGATGTGTGTGGAAAAAATGTAAACTGTGATATGAGGTGTTATGATATAATCTTCACACCCCAAGATATGGATATATATATATATATATGTATATATATATATATAAATATATATATGTATATATATATAAATAAATAAATATATATATATATGTATATATATATATATATATATATATATATAATATTCATTTATATGCTTTTAAAAATCACGGTTTTGAAGGTATATATATTCAGATATTTTTAATCTTTTATCTACCGACAGTGCTTATAAGTAATACTCACTTTAAAACTACATAGAATATGTATTTTTACGAATACTCTGACAATACTTTTGCAGGAAAATTGTTTTAAATCCTCTTTTAAGTTATTTTGTAGCACGGGATCTATGATGAGTATTTTTGCGGGAAAAGCGAATAGTTTTATATGCAGTAACTGCGTTTTTAGCTGACATTTGTGATGGAATTGCGAAGATTGTCATTTTTGTACCGAAAAGGAGTTAGTGAGAAAAAGTAAGTATCTTATTTTTTTGTATGTTAGGAGAGAGAAGACTTTAGAAAACGACTTGACTATTTGTTTTAAGAGAACATTCTATATAATTAATTGTACAGTTGAATAACTTTGTGGTACTTATAAGGACCGACATCACTCAGGGTATTGGAGCAAGAAAGTTTTTTCCGTCCGTGTGACTTATTGTTGTTTTGTGTTGTGTTATAGGGTCATCACCATAGTTTATTAAACTGGTGACTTCTTGGTATTTCCTTTAGCTTTACTTATTTAATTTGCTTTTACTGCTTTATTTTAACGTTTTCAAAAAAAATGAGCTTTGGATCTGAGCCTGGTTTTTTATTGCCACACAATTAAATAAAATATCTATTTTAATTTCAAAATTTAATACCACTTTAAATTCTTTATGTGTAACTGAGATTTAACAATGATATATATAGGATTTTTCTAGGTATTATTATTATTATTATTTCCTTTTCTTTGAATGTCTAGAAAAAAGAAACTCTGTGTTCAAGAAGTTTTTGATTTATTACAGAACTTACTATTTGAAATCAATTATGTACTAACATATTATTTTTCAGATGAAGAAATCAAAAGAAATTATCAGCTGGAATTTTCTTTACATTCATAGGATGATGATCAAGATATTGAACTCAAGTTGCAGTAGTTCATGTTCAGAAAGTACAGCATTTCCTACCCCAGAATGCAGTGCCTTGAAAAACATTCAATCGAAACCTCACTCATAATGGACAACGTGTGTGTTCTGTGTATTAATGAAGCAATTTCTGTGTGTGTATCAATGAAAAAACTGTTTCTTTGAATGTCCCCAAATTAAGTTTATGTGTAAAAATAGTAAATAAATTTTAAAAATCTAATAATTTTTAAAAATAAATATTTTGTGCTATAAAATATTGGTGTCATCAGGATATTTAGCAATTTAAGATATAAAAGTGTGTTAATAAAGTCATTCGGTAATTTTGTATTATGAGAATATTTGAGACCTTTGTGGAATGACAATGTTTTAATGTACCAATTTAATTAATTAGGTGAAACAAATTAAATTTCCCAAAGTTAAGAATTTCATTTATGTATATCCCTCAGTTTTCAATGTAGGGATTCAATAAAAATATAGCATGAAAACATTTGCAGTAAACCATAATGCGGTAGATAAAAAAAGTTAATGCATGATTTCATCTCTTCTAAAAAAATTTAATTTCTCATTTAAGTTACTCCTATTTCTGAGACAAAACAATATATAGTAAAAGACATTTTCTACCTGGGGAAAGGGTCTTCAAAGGAAATGAGGAAAACCAAATATATCCCTTTGGTCCTTACATGATTCGACAATCACACTGTTAAAATAATAGGAGTAAAGCATTCTGATATTCTGAATGAGGATTAAATTTCTCCCACCGAAGCAAGTCAGCTATTACGATGATCACCAGTGAAAGCATCTCCTACAAGTATCATTAAAGGTTTACGAGCTTTTCTTCTTTATCGGCTTACGAAAAATAGCTTAGTGCGAACAAGTGAAAAGGTTTAATAAGCAATAAAGTAAGAAGGCGTATCTGAAAAAAGAGATGGAATTAAGGTAAAATGTAAGAAGTGATGCTAGAATATTACATTGTTGAAAAAAGTGCATGTATTACAACAAATAACAGTCTAGGAACGTAATAAAATATGTTATAAATTTCAGCTTATCATACAGGAAAATGTATGAATACCCGAAACAAGATTTCAATTATTCTATTTTCAAGTTGATTGTAAGAAATTTTATTAGCATTTTACGTCCCATTTTTAAAAGTAATATATATATATATATATATATATATATATATATATATAAGATTTTGAATCTAATGCCATTAAAAATTCCATAAGGGAAACGTACTCTATATGACTCCATCCATAACTGAACAATCTCATTAGTAAATAGATTTATACATGGAGTGGCGCAAAGCAGCCAAATGAATGCATCTAACATCTTCCAGAAAGTATTAGATTCTGTATTTCGAGTAATTAGAATAAATATTACATCGTTCTCAGTGTAATTATTAAACTGTAAATAGATTTATGCTTACGTTTTGTAAAGGTACATATTTCATTGACTATATGATTTTTTAGCATATAAAATAAATGTCAATTTATCATAACACTTTAGACCAGTATTATCAAACGCTTCAATGTTTGCAACGGGCTATTTTCAATCATAATTTTTAAGGCTACACCTTCTGTTCAATTAAAAATGATTGAACACATCAATAATGTACTATAATGTCAAGTAACCAAACGATTTTAATTGCAAACCGTACAAATTTTCAAGACAAGTATTCAATTTTGTATACGACAAGCCTACTTAAATTACTAGTACTTATTAAACATTTTTCTTAACTTAGTATTGATAAATTAATTATCAAATACATTGTGCAGTGTTAATACATTTATAAGAATATTATATCAGTGCAAATGTGTCATAATATATTTTTCATTGTTTCTTTTCAGTAAATAAATGGATTTAAATATTTTTTTATTTTCGGCTTTTCGATGTGCTTATGCCCCCAAAGTAGGGTGGTGCACCCCACAGTTTGCAAAACACTGATTTTATTTCAATTTTGAATTTCTTCTCTTAAAATTACCAAGAGCAAAAATAGAAAACTTCACAAAGTGTAATTATTCTTCAAGAAGCCAAATCATTCACAAAGGCACACTCATGTCCATAAATTAAGGATAATTCAGATAAATTGAACTCTAAAATAAAATTTTCACCTGTAGAATTATCACACATAACTTGAAAAAGAATATGCAAATTACAGGAAACCACCAGATGGCGCGCAATCACGTCACAATGACGTGAGTGTAATAGAGAGGTATATAAGGAATTGTGGCAAAGAAGTAAAATTGTTCACAAGCGTTTTAAAAGCCTTTCAGTGCAATGACCGCATAGTTATGGCACAAAGGAAGCATTTGGATGATTTTTTACGTAGAATTATTGGATGACTGGAATGTGGACGTACCCAGCTGGAAATATATCCGAGGAACTTGAAATCGCCCAGAGTGTCATCTCCAGGTTTTGGCAACGATTCAAAGATGATGGTAATGTGAGCAAATGTTACAGCACAGGTCACCCCCGAGTTACAACACTGAATGAGGACCGGTATTTGGAAGTTACTGCCAAAAGAAACAGACAGAGCACAGCATCAGACCTGTCTCGTCAGCTCTCTTCAGATACCGGTATGACAGTTTTAAGCAGACCGTGTACAGACGTTTAGGGCACTTTGGTCTATATACTCGTAGGCCTGTCAGATGTATTCCACTTACCGCAACTCACTGTCATCTGCTATTGACCTGGAGTAGAGAGCATACATTACATTGTGGACACCACAAGAGTGGTCTTGTATGATGTTTTCCGACGAGTCCAGGTTTAGTTTTCAGTCTGATTCTCGCCGGACTTTAATATTGAGAGCGCCAGGTACCCGTTACCTCCAACAGAACACCATTGAACGACACCGTTATGGTGGTGCAGAATGGCTCGTTTGGGGAGGAATTATTCTTGGTTCCAGAACTGACCTGCATTTTCAGAGTGTAACGATGACAGCCCACATATATCGGGATGTCATTCTGGAACAGCATGTACGTTCATTTCGGGGCGCCATGTGTGCTGAATTTCTGTTTATAAATGACAACTCCCGTCCTCACCGTGCAAACATTGTAGAAGAATGCCGTCAATCGGAGGATATCACCCGCATGGATTGGCCAGCATACTCACCGGACTTGAATCCAATAGAGCATGTGTGGGATATGTTTGGCCGACGAATTACAGCCCGTCAACCCCCTCTCACTTGTCTACCGGAACTTCGGAGGGCATTGATTGATGAGTGGTGTAATATTCCTCAAGATCAATATGATAGTTTAATACTCAGCATGCCTAGGTATTGTAAGGCCTGTATTGTATCGTTTGGGAGACATACCCGTATTAACCATCATACTAACCCAGTGTTTCTCAAACTTTCAATACTGGCGACCCAATTTTCAATCATAATTTTTGTCGCCCCCTCCCCTGTACAACAATATTGTATTTACTGCAATAAAAATGCACTTTGAGAGAGAGACGCTAAAGTTACAATACGATCTTAATTATAAACCGTACAAATTAGTACGATAAGTATATTAAATTTTGTGTATATGTAACTTTTATAATATATATTTTAAGAAAAAATTACTTAAAATATATATTACTTAGAATTGTGTTATTTTTCTTTCTCTAATTTTTAAATTGGAACAGATCGCAAAATTATGTATTTAATTAAAGATTTATTTCCTTCAGCATTCATTTCACAAAGTACAAATGTCATTAGAAAAATAGTCTAGTCAATATCGCTCTATATCATATCCATCACATCTGGCATTATAGGGTACGTTTGCGTGAGTTTGAGCAACCTATCGGACGTCTGCGCAAAACATGTAAAAATGCTTTTCCTCGTACAATTCCAGTCAGTTTTGGTCGACTCTATACTCCTATAGCTACCGAATTTAGCTTGAATGTACATATTTTTTTAATTTACACGTTAATTATAATTCACGGTAATTAAGTATTTACGGCAGTAGATTTAAACAATATCATACATACATTTTTAAGTCGTAAGCAAACATTCGATGATAATAAAGAATCAACAAGTACACAGACGAACGAGCATGGTTCCGAAAATTAAATCAAGGCGATCTTCTCAAAAATATTTAAATTTTGGATTTACCACTACTGAAGTAAATGAAGGGGAAAAAAAGACCCAGCTCGATATGTGTTAAAACTTACAAATCTGTAGAACAACATGTGAAAGTTGTTTTTAAAACATGTTAAATCATTTAGCTATGTTGGGAAGGAATTTTAAAAAAGTATTTTCTGGATGAGGACAGCTTGGTAGCAAGTTACGAGTGGATTAGGGATCTATTTCAAGATACTCCAGAAGGGCTCTCAACTTCCGAAGAAGAAATCTTCATAGATTTCACATCCAGTGAAAAATTAAAATACAATTTTGTAATAAATCGCTCTTTGAAATTTGGGTAGAGGTGGATGAGGAATTATCTGTACTGAAAACAAAAGCACTTCGTATACTATTACCATTTTCAACATCCTACCTTTTTTAAACCGGATTTTCTGCGGCGGATGCTTTGAAGACAAAATATAGCTCTCAGCTAAATATAGAAAAATAACTCTTTAAGTGTCAATTTCTGATATTAAACCTTCCTGTGAAAATCTTTCCTCTACAAGACAAGCCTGTGGAAGTCCCTAATAATTATTAGACTTGTTCTTAATTTAGTAATAAAATTGATTCATTGAATATTAACGTCGCACTGTTCATCTGCACGAAGGCTTTTGACGACGGACCACGTAATTTTGAACCATGGCCAAGTGACGTGGACGACACCTGAGCTGGTACCCCCCTCTCCTAACTACCACACCACACCAACGGGAGGACGTTTCAGCTCTCGACAGATTTAACGTGCATCGCTGCCCTACACGGAGAGTCTTTAGTGGTACTGGGCTCGAACTCGTGACAAGGCAAGCCACGATCCGATACCTATACCACTCGGCTACCGCGGCCAAATTTAGTAATAAGAAATTATTTATAAAATACCTTCTTCAGTACTGATACATTAAACGTATACTGGCTGTAACACCGACTCTTCGGACGAGTTCATTTTTTTAAAAAATAAAACATTATTCTTGATATAATAGCTGAACTGTAAGGAGAGTAAAACTGCGTGCACACGACATCGTATACAAAAATGTAAAATTAATTTTTTAGATAAATGCTATAATTGTAAATAACTGTTTAAAAGAACTGTAATTTTAAACCTCACAGAATTAGCATTTAGAATTAATGTTAAATAATGAAAAAGAATATAAAATTCCGATGAAGAATAATTGTGTTACTTTTAACATTTAAAGCGAGAAGACTTCAAAATGTTTTAACCCGGGGAGCAGGCGCGTACTCGATACTAACGCTAATGGTAGTGCGGGGGGGGACTCAGTCACCACACTCTTTTGTTTATAATTATTTTTACTGTACACGATACAAATCGGAATTCTAGTGAATATTTTAATTTATAGAATGTATACTTACCTTCTTTCAAGGTCTATTCAATTCTTTGATGATTTGAAAAAAAATCCAATAAAACTGAACTAAAATGATTCAAAGGTACAAGACCATAATAAAGGACGCAAATCAGACACTTTTTACTAATGTTACAGAAATGTTAAATCAATCAATTCTTTTCCGAATATCGTAAAACTCTATTATTTACAATTTCCCTAATCGAAAAGCAAACGCATAAAAGATGGGACGGAGAGAGAGAGAGAGAACTAGTATTAAATAACCATACCATAAGATTGAAGGTCAATCAAATGATTAGCAAACGTACTATGCAGCCTGGCTGAAAAGTGAATCATGTCTTCCTTTTTCTTTTTGGTGTTGGGGGGGAGGGGGGTGGATGGAGTGCCTGATTTCCGAGGGAAATCTAAATCTCCAATCAGTCGAAATTTGGGGAGTGACATTAAATTGATAATTTGCCCTTTTTTAGTTTTAAGTATTAATAATTTGAGATAGTAATTAAAAGTTAAAAATTTAAAGATTGCCAGTAGAGGTGAATGTGCGAAAAAATCTGGAAGTGAGTTGTTTTGTGTCATGTGATGAAAATTTGACAATGCCTACGGACTGTGTTTCCCTGCAAGCAGAGAAGGAGCCGGCGGAAGGAGTGAAAAATCGGCGCAGTAGGGGAAGGAGTCAGCGAAGCTGTCACCTTTCCTACTTGCCGGGTGAAATTGGAAACGGAAATTATATAGATTTGATGGGTGCCAGCGAAATGAATCGCTTATACCCAAATTCGCGGAGAGAAAGTATCAAGGAGGATAAATATCTGAATACACTCCCCCTCAGAGGGGGAGGATGGAGGAAGAAGCGGCCTAACGAAAACGAAACAAAAAAGTACGTCACGAGGACAGGAATGGAGGAGCGCAAGGAAGGGGGCTTAACAGCCCCAAAAACGCGTTCGAGGAGCACCAAAAACGCAGTCGGAATAAAGAAATGCTGCGGGATTTTTTTTTTTTTTTTTGCAGCTTGGATCAAGAAATGGATGGAGACTGCAAGGCAAAACTTGCAGCCGGAACAGTTGGTTTCGAAGCAGGAGTCAGCTTATTCACCGATCCCAATTCTGATGTAGACAAATGCATTTAAATGTTGTTTAAGTGTAGCAATTAAGTATTTTTGTTGTAATTACGGCGGCGTTAAGGGCAGATTCCATTTTGTCGTTTTGTAAGCAAAATTTATTTTAGAGTGAGGATACGTGAATAGTGTTTGTGCTTAAATTACTGGGTTGTCGGGATTTTGAATTGAAGTAAAAACATTTCTAGAAGTTCTAGTGATGTAATTATTTATCGGCTCCATGTGTAAGTCGTGATGTATGACACTATTTCTAACGTACCAAGGTGCGTTAGCAATAATTCTAAGAATTTTATTTTGGATTATCTGAAGGCGTTTTGTGTGGGTCGGGGCCGTGGCCCCCCAAATGGGGGACCCATACGTTATTGTTGGGCGCAAAATTTGCTTGTACAGGATAATTTTATTTTCCAGGGAGAGAGGAGAGCTTCTCCCAATAAGGGAGATAGCTAACGCTATTCTACCCCAGAATTTGTCTGAAAGATAGTCAATATGTTTCTTGTAAGTTAGTCGACTATCGATATATAAGCCCAAGTAACGAACGACCGGGGGTGAAAGTGGCCGTCGGAACGGCTGTATTTAAAGTCTTAGCGTGAGTTTTGCTCGTCCAATCAGGAGGCAGCAGCTCGCGTGAGGGCGGGGTCAGGCGAAAAAATTGTCAATTGATAATAAACATAAATTATGTCAGTTTTGTTGTGTGTATTTTTTTTATTATATATGGAAGAAAGCATTTTGTTTTACTTCTCTTTTCGGTTATTTTTTTAAATAAAATCTTGAATTTTTTTATATGCTCCCGCCCCTCAGGGGGGCGCGCCCCCCACTTTGAGAAACATTGTACTAACCATGTTATACTGTTTTTTGTAAATAGGTTCTTTTTTGAAATTTGCTGCAGGGTGTAAAAATCGCAATTTGTATTAATTATGTCAAACATATAGCATCTTTTTTGCTCTTTACCTTTTGTTTAATAAATAGACTTTACAAATAAGTCAAATTTGTTTCGTTTCTGTCTCTTTCTTTGCATGAACTTCATTATCCTTAATTTATGGACATGAGTGTAAATTGAAACTGTCATTCAAAATCAAAAACTATAATTTATAAGAATATGGTAATTTCTTATTGCATGAAAAATGAATCCTCAAAAGCTTCATCTCCTAAATTATTTATTTTTGTTTCATTAGGTAAAATAGTAAATAAAAAAGGAAACTCTTTATAAGAAAGATTTGATAGACTTCGCTAGAAAGTAACTCTATCTGTTTGAAAAATACGTTACATGAAAAAGGATTCAAGAAATATCTACAGTGGGCCACAAAAGTGTTTGTACACTTGTAATTTCTTATACAATTTAATGTTTTCAACTAATAAAAATTAATATGTTGTAATTGTAATTTTTTTATAATATCTACAACCTTTTCTTAATGGAATGACATAACTATTTTTTTAAAAATAGTATAAATATTTTTTTTAAAAAATTAATGTTTAAAAAGATACTAAAAATACGCCACAAAAGTCATCGTACACTTAACAAAAAACTCAACTTATCTTTGAATATTGTATTTCTTTCTTAATTCAGTACATAGTAAGTTATCTTTTAGCGTCCACAACAACTTTTAAGTGTCTTGATATAGATTTAATAGTTTTTTGTGTAATTTCTGCATCGATTTTCCTACATTTTTCTGTGATTATTGTTTTGCATATCTGCATATCCCGGTTTCTTTTTGAGATGGATGGCTGGGAATTAAACGCGAATGCTAGCCCAAAGATTTCCCAAGAGGATTAGTATGAAGGTCGCGTAAAGATACGTCACAAACTTTTAAAGTGAATCATGAACACAATTAAATTGGTGTTAGAAGAAAACTGTACTCATTTTAATAATATTCTGTATGAACAACCTCAAGTTGGATCTCAAGGTGGTGGTATTTTTAGTATCACTATTGTTGCATTAAATTGGTAATTACAAACTACAGTTAAGGTAACTGGGACGTCTGCGAGAAGGAAAAATGAACTTTATTTTACACTAAATTTAATTGGTACTCACTTAAATTAAAAGCAACGGAAGTAAAATTTTTAAGTTGAATTATCTGTACATTTACATCTGTTAATATAAAAAAATTCCATTTTAAATTACAATTAAATCCATATGAGCAATAAACAATCAACAACAGTTTTTTTTTTATTTTCGAGACATGTTCTTACCTTTAGGTACACTTTGCATAAAACTCACTGCATATATAGCTATAAAATTTTACAGAGTTTTTGCAAACATAACAATCTATAAAATGAATGAAATGAAATTTTAAAAAATAAATTTATAAAATTTTAAAAAACTTTTAAATATAGGGATTTAAATGTCCTTTAAATTTTATGCAGAAATTGTGCTACATCTAAAATTTATGAATGTTTATTTGAAAACGAATTCATTCACTTTTTTGAAAATTTGTGGATCTTATATAATGCAAAATATCAGCAATATAGGTAAAGTAGATTTTGAGAAAAGTGTACTGGAATGAACAAAAAATGCATTTTGGGAAAATCGCAAATAAAGATATTTTCATCTATGATTTGTAAAATAATATTTTTTTAACGTAATAAAAAGTCATACCATGATTAATTTCATTATTTTGCATCATTTCTCAGTTTTTAAATTGTAAGTTTAAAATTCTAGATTATTTAGAAATATTTTTTTATATTTCTCTTTCTTTACTTCTTCAACACGTGTTGTCAACGATTCACACCTTCCGTTTAAAATGCTAAAAATTTATGTCTATAAGTTTTAGTATTTTTATTTCACTTTGAACATCATCATTACAGGATATTAGAGAAATCCTTATACGTATTTTATTGTTATAAAAATACACAAAGAAAATGTATTTGATTAATTTAAAAAAATTAAGTTTATGTCTTATTTAACTGGAACTTAATATATGAATATTTATTTTAAAGTATACCAATAGTTATAAACATATAGAGTTTTATTCATAAGTATTCAAATGTTAACAATAAGCAGTTAGGAAAAACAAAATGTCTGTTTTACAAGCTGTGCACTTAATTTAGAATAATCATGAAGATCCACTTTGTACTAAATGCACCTTATTTATAATTTAAGAGCTACACTAAGTATTTATTAACGTAAAACTAAACATAATTAACATTTCAAAAACCAATTTTTTTTTTAAATTTTGTAACTAACGATTTAAATTTTCCGTAATTTGTGCGGAAAAAATGTAGAATTTTCAATAAATTTGAACATATAATACAGAAAAATTACATTATTTGTATAAAAAAATTAGTTTTTTATGACACATATTATATACAAAATGGATTTTGAAAAAAAAGTATACCTGAATCATCCTTACATCACATTTGCTTACAATTTTAAAATTCAAATTTCAAGCGTTCTATTTATCGCATTTTCATAAATAATGCATTTATGGATGCAGAAAAGTGCTCTCTATTTTTTAAAAGTAAAATAAAAAATGTAAAATTTAAAGCAGCTTCAGTTCCAGTTACCTTAATAGAGTTGTAATATCTCTGTTTTCATGCTACCTCAGATTATGTCGTTGACCCTCAGACATCATGTGATGACTGTTATATGTTTCTTTTTCATGAAAATTCTTTGAATTATAAAGGTATTTTGCAAGTGATTTTTTATTGGTTCTTGGAATAAATGATTTGCATACTACAGTAGAACCTGTTTTGTGCGATAGGTGTGGCCCGCATAAAAGTAAGCGCAGAAAAAAAAATTCAGATTTCTTAAAGTCTTACATATAACAAACAAATTCGTCGAAATACTACAGATATTTTTTTTTATGTGATGGAGAGGAATCGTATAAAAAAAGTTGTTCTTAGAAAATACGCCAATTATTTACGAAATTTATGAAAAAGTACTTCCATGACAAAAAAAATAACTAAATTATAAATGGAAACATTTAAAAAACATTTAGTTTCTCGATGCATACAAGAAATTTTCAAAATGCAGGTACATAATTCACTGCGACTCATAGTAATCCAAAGCGCACATCTTCATTTGATGAATAAGTTCAAAATTGCTTTCGCGACTTGAAGATACAATTTCAATTGATTTATTTTTTTTGATACCATAAAGTAAGAGATAAGTTTTTGTGACGAAGGTTGGTTGGTCAGTTGCCGTGTAAATGTCTCGATAACCAGATATGCGTGATCAAAGTTCTTTTCATGCTCCTTTCGGAATTAGTTTCTATTTTAAGAAAATGTTTTCCCAATTTGTCGGAAAACTGTATTCCTGCATATATTTTATCCGCTCTCAAGGAATCCAGTTCTTCTTGTTCGCCTACATAATGTATCAAATTATTCATAATTTCACTGTTATTGAAAGTTCATCTTCAATCAAGCGAAGCTGCTGACGCGTTGAGAGAAATTAACTGAACGTGCATTGCCCGGAGACTGCTTATAACAAATGTAGAGAGCGTCTTGAAATGTATATATGTACATTGTATTGGAGTAACGTACACTCCCGCAACCCGCGCCTCGCGAGGAAGGGGGAGTGTGACTCTAATGGGGCCCAAGATTCGACTGACGCCAAGTACGCATTTACCTAATTTATAAAATACAAAATCCCAAAAATGAATTTGGAGGAGGGGGGCTGGCATTCCCCGTTAGGTGCCTGGTACATTGAGATAAACCATTACAGTGCCGCCAAAGCCGTTGAAATTCATTTACAGCATAAAAAAGATAGCACAGAAAAGAATTGCACAAAAATAAAATCGCTCAAAACAAATCACATGAAAATGAAATCACATAAAAAAAGGACCGTTCAAAAACAGGTTCTACTGTACTAACAAAATGAGTTATACGGTACTTCAAGAAATCTATAGCTGATGCTTTCGTATGTTTTCATTTGAAATAAGAAGTTCGGTGTCTCACCCAAAAATTAAAATTATTTCCGATAATTTTTTGTAATGAAACACATATTTTCCAACTTAGTTTTAAGAAATTTAAGTTATCAGATTTGAAGCCCAAATTCAAATATAATTTTAGGAATAAGTTTTTTTATGCTTTTTACACAAATTTTTTACTCATTTTTCCCCTAAGTAATAAAAGTATTGTCTTTTGATATTTATAAATA
Organism: Trichonephila clavipes; assembly: GCA_019973935.1. Taxonomy (NCBI): domain Eukaryota; kingdom Metazoa; phylum Arthropoda; class Arachnida; order Araneae; family Nephilidae; genus Trichonephila; species Trichonephila clavipes. The sequence goes on along the minus strand of BMAU01001608.1, from coordinate 22,343 downwards.
TGATAATGATGACCAATATTATTTGACATGAATAAATATTTTACTTTTCCCTAAAATATATCTCATCTACATTACGTCTTCATTCCTGTTGGAGTACATTATCTTTAACAATAAAATGTATAATTAAATTATAATGAACATTTATTTTACACATGAAGGTAACACTTAATAAATAATATCAAAGATTTAACAGCTTAGTATGAAGTTGATAATATGATAATAAACATGAATTGTGTAGGTTACTGAAAGAAGAGAAATTTAACTTGTGTGAAATGAATTTCAAATAACATATTATGTAAGTGTTACAAAACTCTATCACGTAATAAATACGTCGAAGAAGAATTTCATTTCAGAAAAGGATAGTAGAACTTCTCCCTCTGTTGTTCTTCAGATACTCAGAGTCATTAATACTAATTAGAATAAATTGACTCTAAAGAAGCCAAAATAGAGATTAGGGTTAATATATCACTAAGATAAAGGGATGCAGGATGTTTATCACATTATCATTCACAACAAAGAGAAGCTAATGTTATTATGGCAAATTCTCAAATAATTACGCAGGTGTTAGAGGGAGTTACTCCTTTTGAATTCAAGCAACTTTTGATAAATTTTAACAAATGATTGTACGAATAGGTTTGAAGTGGTATATGTTAATTAATATTAATTAAAATCTCACAATCTATAGCATCTATGTAAAGAGTGTTTTTTTTCCGGTATAGAAGTTTAAGTTGGCATTACTTTCCAAGATGGAGACAGATTTAACCTCTGTCAAGTGATTTATTCTCAGTTTGGTTTGGCAATTCATCAAAACGATCATCAAGCAAGGCGTAGATTCGTCGAATGGGCCCAAAATGAGATTGCCGTTGTTCCCGATTTTAATAAGCGAATTTTGTTTAGCGATGAAGCGCACTTCTGGTTGAATGGCTACGTCAACAAACAAAACTGCCGCATTTGGAGAGAAGCTAATCCACAAGTGTATGTCGAAACACCGTTACTTCCAGAAAAGCTAACTGTTTGGTGCACTTTATGGGCTGGTGGAATCCTTCTTCAAAAACGACGAAGGCCACAAAGTTACAGTCAATGGTGATCGGTATAGAGCCATGATTACTAATTTTTTCATTCCTGAATTGAAAAATGATGATGTCCAGGAGCTGTGGTTCCAACAAGACGGCGCAACATGTCACACAGCTCGTGCCACAATCGATTTATTGAAAGACACGTTTGGTGACCGCCTAATTTCACGTTTTGGACCTGTGAATTGGCCTCCAAGATCTTGTGTTTTAACACCGCTAGACTATTTTCTGTGGGGCTATGTAAAATCATTGGTCTATGCGGATAAGGCACAAACGCTTGATCATTCGGAAGACAACATTCGCCGTATTATTGCCGATATACGGCCACAAATGTTGGAAAAAGTCATCGAAAATTGGACGTCCAGATTGGACTACATCCGAGCCAGCCGTGGCAGTCCTATGCCAGAAATCATATTTAAAATATAATGCCACAAGATTATCTTTCGAATTAAAAAAAATCATGTCAATCGAATAATACATCGTTGTTTTATTGCAATTTAAAGTTCTATACCTCTAAAAAAACACCCTTTATATATAAATGGATGTTCGTATATATGAAATTGCATCACTCAAACTCCGTTCAACCGATCACTATGAAAATTGGCATGTATATGTATTTTTTGGAGAAGGTTATTGTGCTATTCTCATCGTTTCAGGTCCCCACCAGGTGGCGCTACAACATATCAACTTCTGCACCGTTCAGTCAATCGCCAAGTTTGCAACAGGGTCATCAGAAATGATGCCAACTTCGTTCTTTCGATAGCAATGCACTTTGTTTCTATGGAATCGTCATTATAAAATAAAGAACGGCGTTGCTTACAAATATTACCATTTTAACATAAAATAAATACAACAGAAAGTAATATTAACGTATTAGCTGGTATACCTGTTCTTCGCACGAGTGAATTAAAAAATTAAGCAATACAGATTGAAGGATAAAAAAAGTTTTTAATGAGTTAATTTTACGTGAATTACAAATTAAACAAAAAAGAAAACTTCTGGGGTGTATATCTCAGCTGAGCAAAAAAAAAAAAAAAAAAAAAGACATGTTTGTTAAATTATAAATCTGTAGATCTAATAGCTGATAAAAAGGTTTTTTTTTTTTTTTTTTTTTTTATAATTCCTCCTAACTCTTTTGCTATTTGGACCCAAATCCGCATCATTCCTTAGCGCATCTTGTAAATTTATATAATTTTCTGCTCAAAGTTTCGTTTGGTTCAAGGGAATAAACCTTAAGCACTCAATCTCCACTTTGAGGAACATGTCCACCAGAAACAAAAGAAGGAGAGATTTACGTCGAAGCAATAAATTAAAATTGTTGCGACGCATAAAAGTCTTTGCAGGACACTTTTTTGTTTGGTATGTGTTGTTTTGTGTGTGTGTGTAACCGGGTTTATAATAAAAATATCAAAACTGTATCCCTTTTCTCATTTCCAAAAAAATATCGGGTACTCGAGAGCATCATAAAATCTATGAGTGTCTGGAACTTTAGTAAGTCGGCCATCGTGAGCCTGAATAACGATGTCTCGAGATGCAGTTCGTTAAACAACTAATTACTCAGCAATTATTTCATTTGTGGTGGGGTCATTAAATTGTCTTTCGCATTCACCACGTGGTGCACGATCTGGGTGTATTACACGCTTGTAATTATCGCTAGTCACTCTATTTTTAGCCATTGTTGTGATCATGTAGAACTTGTGTTTTTTAAACCGTGTTTCTTTCCACAACTTGTACGTACTCATACCGCCTATTAACTTGTGCTTCCTTATCACCCATGAAATAAACTTGTTAAAATTGGTAGCAAGAAGCAAAGAAACAATTGTGTGGTATATTTGTCCTTGGATTATGAAAGCCAGGCAAAATGATTGCATCGAAACAAAGTTATCCGCTCCATAGGATGTCACATGGAACAATGTACTGCAGTGTTTCTCAAACTAAAAGGGCGCGCCCCCTCGGGGGCACGGCAATCGTGAGAGGAGGTGCGAGCATATTGCAAAAAAAAAGGTTTAAAAAATAATTTTTTGCTATGAAGTAAAACAAAATGCTTTCTGGCATATTAAAAAATACACATTTACACTGATATAATTTATTTTTATCATCTGGTTATCATCAAAAATAAAAGATTCCACTTCAAATGCTCATTAACTACCTTTGAACCTATAATCAAATAAAACAAATATTTTGTTTGCTTTATTGTAATTCCACGATGAGAGATTTTTTATTAAGTTTATTTTAACCCCTAAAATACTACTTTCGATTATCATATATTTGACCTTCAAACTTAGTGGTATGTTTCACTCCGTCTGTTTTAATTTTAGGAAAGTTGTAAACAACGTATTTATGTTGCATTCTGAATGATTATTTGGCCAAGATGTATTTTTAAGATTATTCCGAAACATATAATGCATAATGAAAAATGTTTTCACAATTAACTTTTAGAGCTCACATCGATATTTTTATATCGAATACACTTTTAATATGGGAGCGGTCGCATGAGGCGCAGAGTCAAACCAGGCTCACGAAATCATTAATTCTGGGAAAACTGTTTATTCGTTAACAGTGGCCTTGACAATATCCTCCTGTTTGACAGTCTTAATGGGAACAAAAATGAATTTGTGACAAATATGCCTCTTTTTTTAAAATGTCGCAAACGTTTTTTTTTTCTGCAATTATTAGTTTTGATCGAATTCACTGCGCGACCACTTTTGTTCAGAAATATTTTCTATGAACATGCTACACTTTCCCCCATGAACAATTTTGTGGTTTTGATTGCTGTGTTGTATAACTTATTATGGTTTATAAATGTAAATGAGCAGAATATTTAAAAAAAATTGGCATCTGTGATTACTATTGAAGGAAGTTGAAACTTTTCAAGCAATTGAAGAACCTGCTGAAATAATGCATATTAATCAAGATATAGCGAAATTAAATATGAGAAAAGCGATAGACATGAAAACGTTTGAGTTAAATTGAAATTTTCAGACGCTACCTAAAGAATTCTATGGAGAGAACTTTGAAGCCATAATGTAGCACTTCGCCTTGTCAAAAGACAGGATGAAGTAAAAGTTCAAAATGCTATTTGTAGATCTTTAAACGATAGCAAAACTACAGTAACGTGAACAAAATATGACAGTTTTGCTGAAAAATAAAGTTCTTGTATTGTTAACGAAAAGAGTGTCTGTGACTTATGTCCTTTATTAAGGACATGCACATTTGTGGAACATTTTCTTTAGTTTTATTGGATTTTTTCTGAAATTATCAAAGAAACATTGAAATGTTTTTGAAAGTAGGGGTAAGTATATTTCCTCTTAATTAAATTATTCAATGAAATTGTGATTTTTACCGTGTATAGTAAAAATAATTATAAAATAAATTATAGTTTAAAAAAAACTAAAAAACGCGCTTTTGTAATGAATCGAATTAAAAAGGAAAAAAAAATAGAAATATATATTACTTAAAAGTAAAGTAAAAAAACACATACAAAATTGAATACTTATCTTGTTAATTTTTATGGTTATAATTATGATCGTACTGTAGCTTTAGTGCTGAAAAGAGCATTACTATTGCATTCAATACATTATTATTTAGGGGCGGGGCGCGATAAAAATTATGATTGAAAATTGGGTTGCCAGTAGTGAAAGTTTGAGAACCACTGATGTATTTTATTTCCTTATGTTTTTTAGAACGCTGCGAGACTCATTTGTTTCATAAGAGAAAAATCTTTTTAGAGGTTGAACTGGCTTCTCTCTTAAAAGAAGGGCAACTTTTCCTACCAAACAACACATGCCAGCAGCTTCCTCTTTCCATTTATGAGCACCGCAAAATCTGCATTCTTTATTCATCGCTTCTATTTTTATAAGCTTGTGACTTTCGTAATCAAAAGTCTCGTCATACTCAAATGCAGCTTTATCAAATAACCCCTATGTGTTTCTTGTGCATATTTGACGTCGCTGTGTGCCCTTTCAGCAACAGCGCGTTTGCGACATTCTGCTGCATCAAAAGTTTCTGTATCTTTTTCAGACGCCATGTAAATCGCCTGCTGAAGATGCCAAACTTGGGACAGCTCAGGTGTCTCAGCAGTCCGTTGAGGTGCTATAGATACTCAGCATTCTGTCGACGCCAATCATGGAACTATTCTGGTGTCTCATCAGCTCTTTGAGATGCCAGACATTGAACGTTCTTTTGACACTGTGCTTGGGACCGCTCTGTGAGCTGTCTCACGCTCCGCCTGTTAAAGCCTTCGCAGTTCGGCTTGTGGAAACGTTTCATTAAGTCTAGATACTTTCATAGCTCTAGTTTAAGAGAGCTTTGGGAAAAATTAGACTTACGCTTTCAAGGCATATTTCTTAGTAGGTACTTTTTCTACACTTCCAAAAATGCAATACGGTAGTCATTATTATTTTTATACTTAAAAATGCAAAATAACAATGGCCTATACAATTAAAATTATAGCGTTAAAAATTAAATACTACAGCCACAAACAAATTGGCGTAGCAAACTTGTCCAAAAGATGTAGGAGAAAGACTTTAAACTACTTTAATATCAGACTAAACGGTCTACTTTAAATACCAGAAGCGATAAAAGTGTTTATTTTGATATAAGGATCCATTTGTTACTACCAAACGTGCATTAGAACGAGCAATTATCAATTTGTATTGTACTTATGTTTCACTATTTTGGCAATAATGGCTTATACATAAACGATATATATATATATATATGCTGTCTCGGGCGTTTTTGCAGATGGCAGAATTTTTCTCTACTTACTTGACAATTATCATTATATTTCAAACAGTTCGCACAATATCCTTATAAATTATATACTATGTGTTATTCTGTTGTATAAGTTACATTATTGTAGTTTCACTAAAATGCCTTCAGTAGTTTTTGCGTGAAAGAGTAACAAACGAGGATTACACAACTATATATAAATAATTTATACTATTTTAAGCGTTCATTACACAAAATGTGTAACTATGTGTTACTTTTGCTGAGAAGAGATCAGTTTAGGAACGGGATTTTTCAAAAATAGACCCACAAGAGAGTAACAAGGAGTTATAGATAAAAAAAAATATACTTTTTATCAGCTATTAGGCCTTCAGACTTAAAATTTAACAAATACGTTTTTTTTCTTCAGCTGAGATATGCAAACACTTTTTTTTTTTGTTGTTGTTAACTTGTAATTCACGTAAAAAACTAACACATTAAAAACTTTTTTATCCTTCAATCTGCGTTTAATTTTTCAATTCAGCCGAGTGAAGATCGGGTTTAGTACAGTAGTTAATATATATACATACGTAAATACGTATAGTGCTTTTAGGAGTATTCTATTCTGCAAACTAAATAAGATATTGTTTCTTCTTTTAGTGCTGATTGTGTTCGAATCACTCTAAACCCCGTAACTGCCTAAACTAGTTTAATCCGCCTTTTAGGGTGGTACAACTGTTATACCTTGGCAATAACAAAACATTCGAATTGAGCCTTTGAGTGTAACAAGTGGCCGTCAGTTTTTGCGCTTTTGTGTTGTTATTACTTGTGTCACCTGATTGACAATAACATCAGAACGAGGGCCAAGAAATTCATCATGGTGAGGGGTAGGTGTAAACCCGTTGTTATCTGTAACTTTGAGCACCATATAGCTGACAATACGATTTGGGTTGGTTCCACCCTAATTTTTGAGGGAGACATCCTGAGGGAGAGTCAGGAATCTCCCCCTCTCCTTCCTTTTCACAAACCTCACGAGAGGGACTTGTGGCTCGACGGTTATTTAGTGTCTCATGCCACAAAGGCACTATACATTCACAAACATCCATGCCTTCTCCTGGGTTGGAACTCAGTCCATACGACATGCAACAGTCAGCGCCACTTACCATTATACCGGAGATGAGCTGCTGCGCATTATATAACACGCGTTACTTTCTTACGAGTAAACACGGACAGTAAACATGCAAGTATTACTTTCAATTATGACGTTTCTGAGGCAGTAAGAGGAATTACTTCTACATCAGTGTTAGCACCCTCCCCCTGGAACAAAAGAGCAATGGAAAATGTGGGAGCAAAATGAAAAACTATTCCGAGAATTGATAAAATATTTGTTAGAAATAGAAAATAAATCAGGAAATGCAAACCCATACGTTAGAAGATTTTTTTTTCAACTGTATTTATTGTTAGCAAGCCACAGTCTTCTCGAAACTGACTGGAAAAAGCAGGGTAAAAGAAAAGAAAATTACTTTTAATATGAAAGACTACTTACATGAAAAAACTACATAAATTATAGACGACTAGCATGTCTGTAATTATAGACTACTGACATGTGTACTGTCTGTCTGTAGCTACAAAGAAAATGCCGGGAAAAGTGGTGTTAGTGATCCTTTAAGACCTGATCATGGGCAACAAATGTTACAATAAATGTTTTGAAATTTTTTCACGTCAAATGGCATTGAAAGGTTATTCTTGTTAAAGGAATGATCATTTCTACCAAGTAAGGTAGAGATTTTGCGACAAGTAGGATTGTTCCATTTAAGCAAGCGTTTCCCGGGATTATTCAAAAATGGTCAAGAAGTTAGTCTGAAAACCGAATTTATGTGAATGGATTGTTCTTGAATCTTTCCAGCTGGCGGGCGAGATCGATTAAAGCGAAACTGGCCACCTGGATGGGAGGAAATGCGGGTATGATGATGCCAGCAAAAACAGCTGTTGCCAACTTCACCCTTAACAAGCTACCAACTAAGTCTCATTTTTCTGTGTGACACACTGTATAAGATATGTAAACATATCTAAAACAACCATGTGTATATTAAATGATACACTATTTAATTCATTTTTAGGATGATGGTATTTTTACTCAAAAATTACTCACTAAAAATTACCTTATGTGAGGAATAATCTTAAGTAAAACTGAAATAAAATACAAAGTACATTCCAAAAATGTAAATATTTCTCAAACTATAACACATCTAAAAGACCTAAATAAGTAATCAGCAAGATTATTTTTTATTTTAATAGCGTTATTTTTTCGATAAGAAGGTTGTATTTTCTCCCTTTAAACTTTCTTTTAATTGCCTTTAATCTCGCCATTAAAATCAGAACTCGATACAAAAACACAAAGAACAATACACAGATGTCGTGTGCTGTATTTGCTTTGGGCAGGTTTTTCATGACTTTATCTGACAAAATAGCTATATTGGTTTTAATGAAGGAAACAAAGGAAGTAAGAAAATGGCAGCAAGTTATATGAGACATAAGAAAGCACTTAAGTAATTTCCGAAACAGAAAGCATTTGCTTAATATAGAAGAGCGAACAATGAACTTAGGGATACTTTATAGAAAGAAAAGTGGAGGAGGGAAATACAACTTATGTCACTGTGTGTTGTCATCTCAGAGAATAATTTTTTGTTGTTTGTTGATATAATTCTTTATTTTTTCTTTTATCAAAAATTGGTTATTGTTTATGAAATTTTTCGAATTAAATGTTTCTTGACAATAAATCTGTATTGTTTGCGAGACTCCAATGTATGTGTGAAAAAATAGCTTGGTTGTATATTATTTATTCCTTTTACATTTCTTTTCAGAATTTTTGAGGTATTTTCTAAAGGTTTTCCACATACCCTTAGTTGAACGCGCATTGTCGGTCTTTTTTTTTTCTCAAATGAATGATGTCATTTTTTATTCTTAGTAAGATCCAATCGATAAATTTACTTTTTTCAATTCCTACTCTATTAGTTCACTTTCCCTATATATATATATATATATATATATATATATATATATATATATATATATATATATATATATATATATATGTAGTATGTATATATTAGGTAGGGAAAAATAAGTCCATTATTTTTGCATGAAATTCAATACTTTATTTAAAAAATGTGTCGGATTGTCCAATTTGAGTCAAATATGCACTGTTTTGTTGTAATAATTTATATCTATTTTAAAGGTAGTTTCAGCGCCTCTCTTATAAAAGTATTGATACTTATTGCCGAAAAGCTCTGGTAAATGATTTTCACAATCTTCTCTCGATCCCAATTTCTTATCACTCAAGAAGTTTTGCAATACGAAAAAAAGGTGGGAATCGCTTGGTGCCAGGTCCGGACTATATCATGGACGCTTTAAAACTTCCCAAGCACGCTTCCAAAATTTCTGCTGTGTCACTACAGACATATGTGGCTTGGTGTTGCCATGATGAAACACAACACCTCTTCTGTTGAACAATTCACTTTGTTTCTGGTCAATCGCCGGCTTCAAACGGTCCAGTTGTTGACAGTAGATATCAGAATTTAGTGTTTGGCCACACAAAAGCTCATCATAATAAATGATTCCTTTTCTGCCCTACCAAATACACAGTAGAACCTTCCTCGATGTTAGTCCGGGTTTGGCCACCGTTTCAGCTACTTCACCACGCTTTAACCACAATTGTTTTCACTCAATATTGTCGTATGCGACCCATTTCTCATCCCCAGTCACCATCCGCTTAAGAAATGGGTCGATTTCATTCCGTTTGGCCAAGGCTTCGCAGATGGAAATTCGACAAATTGTGTTTTTTGGTGTTAATTGGTGTTGCACCCAAATATCGAGCTTCTTTTTGAATCCAACTTTGCGCAAATGGTTCAAAAATGTTTTATGGTTGATCTTTAGCTCCTGGGCATTGTTACGACTACTAACATGCCGGTGAGCTTCAATTATTTCTGTGATTTTATCGACATTTTCAACGACGGATTTGCTTGAGTGAGGCGCATCGTTAATATCAAAAATGCCTGAATGGAATCGACGAAACCAAAATTGCACGTAATTATCTATTACACTATTGGCACCATAAACACCATTCTCAATTTCAGCCGAATGGCTTGCATTCTCGCCTTCATCAGAAAAAAATGTAAAATGATCAATTTTTCTCTTTCTTGACTTCCATTTTTGACAACCAGTACCTCACAACTGAATGAACCAAACAAAAAAATAGCAAAATAATTTTTTTAGTGTGAAATTCACCTTCACAACGAGCATAAGTTGGAAATTGTTTGATCGATGCTTCACGAGATATCGACACTACAGACATCTACCGAAAAAATAATGGATTTCTTCCTCCCCAACCTAATATATATATATATATATATATATATATATATATATATATATATATATATATCTTGGTGAATAATTGACTTTCATTAATGGCAAGATGCTTCTTGTTTCTCTTCGTGTAAAAGCTTTGTGAGTAAAGAAATTTTGTTAAATTATTTTTTGAAAGATACTTTTTTATGTAATTGTTCTAGTATTTTTTCTACTTTTCTTACATAATTATTTTGTGATTTTTCTGCATTAAGAGTTTGGGAGAGTTTGTTACATAATAGTAGAGATTGGTTTTATCATGCTCTCTGAGTTATACTTTTCTCTGAAGCTTTGTTTATTTTTTGGTTTTCCTACCGAGTTGCAAAGGGGGAAGGTTGGCGCCCCTTCAAACTAGTTTAACCCCACTTATTCGGTCCTAAGTCCGAAATTGCTTTCTGACTCGCTAGGTTCTTCTTTTTTATGGTTCTTTTATTTCGGCTATATTTTGTTCTTAATTTTCAGCTTTCATATTTTTATTACGTAATTTCTTGTTATGTTCTTTATCTATTATTTCTGTTTTTGATAAATAATACATATTTTCTTTTATATATATATATATATATATATAATCCAAAAACATAAAATACACAGATAGTTAGAACCTAAGATAACTATACTAAATAGGAAAATAGGCACAGTAGTAACATAACTAACTCTTTGGCCTTAGAAACCAAGATTGCAGGTTTTGTAGTGGATGAAACTTTATTATTAATACAGTTTTCTCAAATACTAATTCATTAATTAAATTAAAAATGATTAAATAGTAACAAACAAAAATAATAGTATATAGAAAGGAATATCATTCGTTGTGTCCTTTTGAATACAATGGATAGCGCGTTGGACTTCTAATCCAAAGGTTGTGAGTTCGATTCCTACCCGGGATGGTCTAATTTTTTGAGAATGTGATATATGGAAGAATAAAAAAGTAAAAAAACAATATTGAAAGTAATAGTCATATACCACATGTATTGAATGTAAAAATCGCTTAATATTGTGATTGTGCCATATGTATATATATATTTATATTAATTGTAAATATTTAATAAAATGTATAAGTAAAAGTTCTTTATTCACATAAGTAAAATTGGCTTTATATATATATATATATATATATATATATATATATATATATATATATATATATATATATATATATATATATATTACTTGTTTTTAGTGACGCAATTGATATAAATTAGCTTTATGTTTTATGGAAACATTCTTCACCTCAAATATAGTGTAAAATCCTATGTGTGCGCCCAGAGATATTAAGATAAAAATAAAGGAAAAATAAAGCATTGATTACAACTAAACATTGTTTTTCTTCTGCATATAATAATTTTGAAACTAACTTTCTGTACATTAGATTCAAAATATGAATTTCTTTTCTTTTTTCCGTTAAAATACTATTTTTTTTCCAAACAGGAGTATCTTTCCATAGGCAGAATACATTTCATGCCCGTTTCTATAAATAGCTTATTTACTGTAATCTAAGCCGCTTTTTCCCCAATGTTAAAGCTTTATTCAAATTGCGTCAAGCTTAAAATTGAAAAAGCATAGAAATTCGTTGTTCGGGGAAGTGAAACATAATAATGACGGTTAGAGCAATTACAGTATGAATTAAAAATTAACACTGTTGAATCATTTATCCTAATTTTAATTTTTTTAAAAAAAAAAAATTTAAACATCAGTCATTTTCCTTTTTAAATAAACAATTTTAATTATTTTTCATTTTCCCAATGAAAACGTGTTGAGAATTAGTTATGAGGTTGAGATTTGAACAAATACTTTTACCAAACCTTAAAGCAACACTTCTCAAAACTGTTGGGACCGAGTATATCGAAAATAAAATATTTAAAACACAATAGAACCTCCATATTACGAACCTCTATATTGCGAATTTTTTTCTATATAGCGAACTTTTTCCTGAACCAAGAACATTTCACGATTTTCTTCGCAAAATAACCTTCCTATAGCTAAGTGCATTTTCTATATAACAAACTTTATCTCTTTGTGATTACATATTTTTCTGTCTATTTTTGGACATTTCAAGCTATTCTCTCTCTTTTCAGGCATTTTATGGTAATCATAAATCTTGATTTACTTTTATTAGGTGCCTAACTCCCCGAAGGCTGTAGATTTTTGGGCGTTTCATCCAAGAAGGGCCACCTTCAACCCCCATTGTCAAGTTCACTAGAAGCATCTTCGATATCACCTTGAACCCTCAGGGGGGTTGTTATGTGTCCCCGTGTCCTTGAATAGCGTTCATTTGTAGTGTTGATTAGTCGTACTTGTAACTTCGTTTCTTGTGGCTCGAAAATGTCAAATGTGTCAAGGAGCTTGAGTATCAACGAAAAAAAATAATTTCTTCAGAAAGTGGATAAATGTGTCAAAAAACTTCCCTTGCAGTTTTTCCTATATTTTATTTAGTTTGATAAGATATATAAAAAAAATATGTATGGATTAACAAAAAGGTGCGAATAATTACTTTTTAATACATTATATTTATGAGTTTAAAATTTTGTTTTATGTTCATAAAGAAAATCGAAAGGTTAATTTATGTATAACAAATTTTCCATATAACGAATTTTTGGGGGATTTAGCGACTTCGTTATATAGAGGTCCGACTTTAATTACGATTTACTGAAGGAAGTAATACCAAATACATTCTGATATAATAAAAAAATAAGACACTTTTACACTGATATAATATACTTACTATATATGTACCATTATTGCACAAAGTACTTAATAATTGATTTATCAATACTAAATTAAAAACAAATGTAGTAATTACTAGTGACTCTCAGGGGTTTGACACACATAAAATTATATACAAAAGTTAATATTTATTCAATAATTTGCCCGTTTTATTATTAAAATCATATTGAATGTTTATCGTCAAACTACATTATCATTGTCTTCAATAGATTGTTTTTGTGAGAAGAGAACGGGCGCAATGAAGATTATGAATGAAAAAAATTGAGTCGCAGATATTGGTAAGTTTTAGAAGCCCTGCCATAATGGTTTAAAAAGTAGTAGAAGCTAGATTATTAGCTCAGAAACAATCACTAACTGTTGTATAGAGTTACTTATCATTTGCCGTATTTACACATTGGCGGTTTCTTTTTCTCTGTAAAATGTTATGTTCAAAATTTTCGTAAACTGTGTGTGTGTGATGTTTCAATCTAAACACTGCTTCGACAAAAAAGGGTTACGAACAGCGGCTATCTTTTTTTTTTTTTTTTTTTTACTCTTTGTTAGTCACTTCTTATTTTTATGTGTATTTCTTAGTCTTATTTATTAGGGCTGAATTATACGTGTTAAAAGAGAAGATTTTGTCGTATTTTTCATCCAAAGTTTAATTTATTGGTTCGAGTTTATTTTAACCCGACAATTCTCGCGCAAGGTATGCCAAATAACCACCTAACTTTCTCAATGCTCCTTCTAAACCTTTTGAAAATTGATGTTCCTCGTAGCTGACTTTCAGGTATATTACCTTTAGCGTTCCATGTCTGTGGGGAATTCCAAAAACAAACGTTTGATAATGCCTACCGGGTGTATCACACCCTGCACTTGCATTTCTATTACAATTCTCAATACATGAGTTGGCCTTAACCCGGCATCACTCGCGTGAAACAAACGACCGAAATCTCGCGCGCAGGGTGTCTCATACCTGCGGGTGTTTATATTCTGTGTTTATCGTAAAATGTGTAGATAAAACTTTAAAAAAGAAAAATAGGGAAATGCAATATGTTTATTACTTTTTACACGTAATTTTAGTTTTTCTGTTCTTTTTCATGTAAGGGCATTCAGTACATTGTTTATACACATTTTTAATCTCGCCGTGAGTAAATGTGGTGTTTTCACTGATCTAATTTTTTTAATCTGTATCTTTTAAAAACTTAACATATAGGAGTAAACATCTCCGTTATTTAAATTCAAAAGTTGAACTTATTTTTTATTTTTTTTATTGTTCCAGCAATAGTTTTTTTTCCATATGTTCCTGCGTGAAATGGATAAGATGTACCGTTTGTCTCCCTAAAATTAAGTTCTTCCCTGAATGTCTTTGTTTCTCATACATATAAAACATTTATTTTCAGCAGTGTCCCCCCTCTTCTAAATCTGCATCGATTTCAGTTGAGGAACTTCCCATGTTATTATATACTCTTCATCATTTGATTCGTCCCTCATCATAACCACGAAAAAGAATTTCTTCATCCGAAAATACTGTTGTACTATATATCTATTTAATACTGTATCTATTAAATTACTTAGATATCACATTTCTTCATCATAACTATAATAATACGCCATGGTATAAGAGCGATTTAAAGCGTGCCCTTGCATTCAGAACTATAACGACGATTCATGTGCAAGGTATGACATACCCAAAAGAGGCGGTATAAAAATATATGTTTAGAATTTCCCACAAGCTAAGACCCCTCAGAGGATATGACCTTAAAGTCGGCTACATTTTGAGAAACTATCCATTTTAAAAAACAGATTTAGAAAGAGCGTTGAAAAAGTTAGACGTTGGGTATCACACGCCCTGCATAAGAAGTGCCGGGTTAAACTTTCTTCGCTTTGGCGTTATATTCTGATATGATGAAGAAATACGAAATTTGAGAAATTTAATAGATACAATATTTAACAGATGCAGTAATAACCATATTTTTGCATGAATAAATTTCTGAGCAGATGATGAAGAATGCAATAGGGAACTATGATTTCTGTACTGGAATTGATTCAAATTCAGAAGAGGAAGACACGATTGTGACGGATCCATACGCGCTTTCCATCTAATCCTCTTGTGAAATCTTTGGGCTATTAATTCGCGTTATTCATAACCAACCCTTGAAGAAGAGAATCGTGATATGTAAATTAACTTACTATAAATAGGCGAGGATTTCTAGCTTGTATGGAGAAGAAGGAGAGACGATATATCTGAGTCAGGTGAGATTGCTACTGAAGGTACAATATTTGAATTATAGTGATTTGATTCCTATTAGAAGGAAACTTTTTAAGTGACGATTGTTCACTAATATTGAATTAAGATTGTGATCTCACTGGATAATAAGGATCCTTAAGAGAACAGGGATTATCATATACTTTCAAATAATCGATTTTTCAATTAGAGTTCTAAAATAGTGCTTATTTTTCTGAATTAAAAATGCAAGATAATACTTATATGTTTGTTGATAAAATAGCCCTAAAAATATGAAAAATAAAAATGTAAATAAATGACCACGCCCTTGACACGCCCTTTGAACTTTTAAATATGTAGTTTCCTTAGTGCTTTATCTATATTAACTTTTGATTGTTTTTTTGTTTGAATGTTAACCACTGTTTTTAGCCATTTGTGCGTGAGCTGGGCTTGTTCCGAAGCTGTGTGACAAAAAATTTCTTACTTTAAATTTCAGTTTATGGCAATGTTTTGAACCGAGTTCGTTATTCTCTGAAGTTCTTGTAGCCACGACTAAATTTTGGTGATACATTAATTTTCGTAAGAAATATTTATTTTTTACTTATAATTATTAATATTCATAAGATTTTAAAAATATCTTAACTTTTTTTAAACGAGTAATTATGACAAGAATAAAAAAAATTTGGCAGAAGGAAGTATAGTAACAATCAACATAAAAAAGTCTAAATCGACTGAAGAATTGTCTTTGAATTCCGTGGAAAGTGCTTCTAGGAGAAAAAATTAAAAATACCGGATTTACTAAAAGAACAAGATTCTCAAAATGTAAACATAATCGTTGAACTGGATTTATTATCTTCCCTTATGAAAAATCTCTTATGTTGTAAATATTGCTGTTCTTCAGAGAAAATTGAGCCGAGAGAAGATTTAAAAGTCGTAGAGGTTTAGCTGTGAGCTTGGAAATAATTTGTCACAACCGTGAAGAATCGACGAGTACAATGTCATCAAAAATATCAAATAAATGTTATGATGTTAACCTAAGATTGACATATGGAATGAGAGCTATTGGAAAAAGGTGGAGCTGCTGCTCGAATATTCTGTGGGCTCATGAATTTGCCTCCACCACCTGCAAAGTTTGAACGCCATAATTCTTTGTTTTTAAAATGTTTTAAAAACAATTAGTGAAGACTCGATGAATGCAGCTGTTCACGAAGCAGTCATGCGAATGATACTAATTCAAATATAGCTGTGGCTGTGGATGGCACATGGCATAAAAGAGGCTATTCTTCATTGAACGGAGTTGTATGTAATGTCTGTTGAGAACGGAAAAGTTATCGACTTTTAAAGCTTCCTCAGTAAATAGTTGTGTCTTCATGTAAGGGTAAAAACCATGTGAAAATTGTGCTAAAAATTACGAAGGATTCAGTGGGGAATGGAATGTCAGGGAGTATTAAGCATATTTCAGGATCTGAAACATCACGAAAAGCATGTTATACGCAGTATCTTGTGATGGGGACTCAAAATGATTTCTTACTATAAAAGCAAAGTATATGGCGACACATAAGTTGAAAAATTAGGAAATGTTGGCCATGTGCAAAAGCGTATGGGCACAAGGCTGGAGAAACATTCTAAAAATGAGCAAAGATATTAAGCTAATGATAAAAATATTTCGACGTGGACGGCTGACGCTTAAAGAAGTGGAATCAATCCAACATTATTAAGGGCTAGCAATCCGTAAAAATTTGTCATCTGTGGAGGACATGAAAAGAGCCATATGGGGCTATTTATTTTCATAAACTAAGTACTGAGGATAATCCTCAACACGCTTTGTGTCCTCTGTGAGGATAGCTGTGTGGTTATAACCGAGCATTGTTACGGGGAATTTATATTCACAAGCATTCTTTACCCGGAGTCAATTTTATTGAAAGTGAAAAAAAGTGTTTGGGATCTCACAAGAGAAGACTTATTGAAAAAGTGCCTTCATGGAAGAACACAAAATCCCAATGAAAGTTTTAACAAATGTATTTGGGAGCGAATTCCTAAAACAGTTTTTTGTTGGCGTTGAAACTTTGAAATTTGGAGTTATCGATGCTGTAATTTGTTTTTAACGATGGATATGTAAGTAGGATAAAAAAGTCTTTTGAAGCTCTGGGCATTAAACCAGGATACAACACGGAACGTGCCTTACTTATAATTGATAACAAACGAATTTTTGAGGCTGAACGTATAGTAAATAAAAGGTCATTGGAAGCCAGAAATAAAAGAAGGTCTTTAAAAGGAAAATGGATAAAACAGAATTTTGATGAAGAAAAATGAATACCAAGCAGGAAATATTAATCAAATCTATAATGTAAGGAGAAATTTTTTGTTAAGTTTTATTATATTTTTCTCGAATGTTTAATATTTTTAAATTTAGGTACACTTTAAAAACTATTGTAGCATATTGTTTGAAACCTTTTTATATATCTAAACAGGATACATGTGCATACAGTGAACAAAATATCTTTTAGTGTGTGTCTAATTTTTTGAAAATTGATTTTATATGTAAAAAAAGAAAATTAAGATTTTCATTAATTTTAAGGTTTTATGATTATTTTTAAGAAATTATGCAATATATAAATATAATTAGTTAAAAAAACAGATTCATTATGCTTTTAATATGTTACTTTATATATATTTGTAAATTTTTGTATATTCAAAGAATATTTTGTAAAGAAATGGTACCTATACATGAAAATATGTATTACAAGATCTCGAAAATTATGTTCATGTTAACTAAAACAAAGGGAAAAAAAAACATATGAATTTTAAAAATTTTTTGTAAACTCTAGAAAATGGTTAAGGATTATTATTAGTCAAATAAAAAAATAGGCAAGGAAATACTAATTAATGTATAATATGTGAAAATATTGTTTTTTTAGTTTTTTCACTTTTTTCTCAAAAGCATATTTTTTTTTGCATTTAGGTACATTTTTGGAAAAACACCTATTGCACTGTATAATCTTATGATTTTTTATAAATTTATACAAGATGCCTATATGCATATAGTGAACCTAATTTTTTTTTCTATTAAAAATAGTGCCTAATTTTTTAAAAATTGTTTTATGCATAAAAAAGCAGAAAAATAAAAAAATTCAAATTTCAAAGTTTCATAATTTTTTTTAAAGAAACTATACTAAAATTTTACTAAAAAAAAGGGTTTCACTGTATTTTTATGTATTGTTTTATATATGTGTAAAAATATTTTGCATAAAAAAGGATACTTTTTTAAAAATGGTACCTAAACATAAGTATATATTATGAGTTCTCAAAAGTTATGTATTACTTAAATTATAGTAAAAAAACTTTTGAGTAAAAGTTATTTTGTAGTTCTACAGAATAATTAAATTATCTTTATTATAGACATAAAAATCTAAGCTCATTGGAAATTTTAAATGATATATGTCTCATAAACAAAGGGTCTTAATTTTTAAGCATTTTACTCTTTCGAGCATGTCCTGGTTCCCCTTAATTAAAAAAGAATCAAGTTTGTTAGTCTAATCGCGCACGTTATACTGTCGTTGTTCCACCTTCACGGTTATCATTGAGACATTCACTTTGTATTATTAGTTAAAATTGTGTCTGTTTTTAGTGTGGAAATAAATAGATTTCTTTGAATCATGTCGAGTGTTTCTTTCCTTCCTCCCACATCAAGGTGCCTGCAAGAGAGACGCAAGCTTCTTTACAAGGTTGAAAATAATTGCCTCACAGGGAGAGTCAAAGAAACGGTCTGGGATAACGTAATTGAAAAATAGATAATTGGTATACATCTTATGCACATTCACAGAAACTTTTTGAAATGAAACTAACTTTTGCTTGATCCATCAGAAAATATAAACAAGGAATTCCACCAAAATTTTGAATTTAAAGAACGAAGAAATTAACTTAAGAAAAAGTTAACTAATAGAGCAATTTAGGAACCAGCAAGCTTCCAAGAGATTTCAAAGAAAATTAGGATCCTGGGGAGACATCGCACCCACCTGCAACGAAGAAAAATGAGGCTGAAGGAGTATATAAATGAAGAAATGATTGCTTCAATAAAAAAATAAATAAAAACTAAACCTACTAGTTAAAGTGCCATAAATATATGTAGTGTTTTGAAACATGATTATTTTATTATAAGATACCGAGAAATTAATAAAACACCAAACTCTTTAAAATTTGAAATACTTCAATTTTTCCAACCACTAAATAGTTTAAACTTCATCAAATCATTTGGAAACTTGTTTTTCTTACACTTTGATAAAAATAATAACGAAAAAACTAAATTGAGATTTATTAGTTTTTTAGATTTCAAGCCCAAGTGTTCAGGGGGAAGTTTAAGTACAGTACCCTAGTTATATATTGTTAAATACCGAATTATATTTTGAATTTTAAGTGCTTCAACTTCCAGTTTACATCAAAAGAGAGCTTATGAATAGAAGATTTTCACACATTTTTCATAACTTGAATGTTTGAATAAATGGTGGAAATCAAGTATACCTTGAGACGATTTACATTTGGCAAACCATAAATAGCTAAAATCGGAAAATTTTTTTACATGATAGAGCTATTCAAAAAATATTTGAAATTATTGTTTCAAAAATATCTATTTATACAAAATACCTCAACATTTATCTTTTTTAAAAGGCTAACTGAATAAGTAATTAAAATCATGGATATTATTTTGAAATCTCGACCGTATAAAGCTAGAAATTTTATGTTAGAAATTCCATTTGAAATTTCGAAAAAAAAATGCATCGCTGCAGTTAAAAATTATTTACCATAAGTTTTAGCAATGGTGTTTGAGTATAATAAAAATTTCAAATTTTATTATATATAGCTTCTTTGGTATCTTTTAATATATTTCGAAGATTTCATACAATTCAGTTGAAAACTGCATGCTAAGAGCAAAAAAATATACTAAAAATTGATGAATATACAATTACAATAAATTCTTACATAGAAACAAAACTGAGAAGCTAAAGCGTAGGAGAGAAGAGAACCGCGGTTTTGATGGATGCCGCTCTAGCTTTTAAAGCTCCCAGGAAAAAATTATATATATATATAATTACAAATGCAAAAAATAAATCTTGTAATTTTCCATACATTTTTTATAACAACGAGATTGTGGAATTGGCTTCCAATACATTGTTGTGTTTGACAATATGTGGAGTAACCAACTACTTTAGATAGATTTGAACTACTTTTTCGTAACCGTATTCCTTTTAAAATTAATTCGTGCAGCCGAAAACACCTTTTGTACCCTTAAAAATTTATGTAAACTATAACGGTTAATTTTTTGCTTATGCAACTTGTGAAATGTTCATAATTAACCATTTCCGTCTAAACAGTTTACATGAAAAAAAGTTTGGCCCCTCATTCATTAGGGATTTATATAATTCTAAACATTAAATTTTATTTTTCACCGAATAGGATCAGTGGTAGTGTATAGTGCTTCCCCACAGGTCTGGGGTTCTATTGGCACAGGGGCTGCGCAAAGGTCGACTCTGCCTTTCATCCCCGTTACATTGGGTCGATAAATGAGTACCAAGCTTGCTTCGGGTCTTAAACACTGAAGGTCTCTCTTCAGACAGACCACCAAATCGGGACATCTGTTCATGCACCTCAGCGTCAATGGTCACGTGTATTATGATGGGCACAGTAGTTCCTGGCCCTCATGGATTGATGTGCTTCTGAGTTTTGAGTCTTAAGTTTGAGGATTACCTCACTTTGGGGGATACCCCTTAGATAAACATGTATTTCACTCATTTGCAATTAAACATTTTTTCTTTCAATTTGCGTTTATTTCAGGAAGGGAAGTTTGATTTTCAAATGTTTTTGGCCAATAACATGTATTTGTGTATTATATTAAAGAAATTTGATCAATAAATTACATGTTTTTGCTCTACTCTAAAAGCTTTTAGGATTTTTACAACTGATCTTACAATCCATATACGTTTTTATAGTAGTAGTAAATTATAAATGATAAGGAGACAACGAACGACTGTGTGAGCTGTTATGCCTCAATTTATAAATATAAATTGCATTCGACTACACCGCAGTTTTAAAATGTACAAGAAATAAATGGAGAAATAGGATACTTACATATTATGAATATTTTGACTGCAGTAAGATATGATTTATATTTTGAGTTTCTTTTACAATTTGAGATAGAAGATTGTAAAGCCATTTTGCGAATAGTTTGATAGTGAGTATAAACCATGGGCTGTTTAATATTGTAAAGTATTTACTTTGATACCTTTTTACGATAAAATAGGCTCATTTACAGGAAGTTATATGAGTCAGCTTCGGTGATATTTAGAATTTTCAAAAAGTAGTCTGCGCGTGCGAAAGCATTCTTTCCACTGCGCGCACACCACATCTCTCATACTATATCTTCCTGAAGGCGGGAAATATTTGTGTATACTGAAAATCTTGAAATACAGATACATTTCCAGAGTGCTGGGAATTTGTTTAAAATTTGACCCAGAATACATTGTGGGAACTGTCGGTTAACTTCACTGAACAAAGAAATTTTTTTTAAAAAAGTGTACTGTTTTGAAACACAAAAATTGGTGGGGAAACTTTTCTCTCAAATAACAGAATTTGTAATGACTGAACTGTGCAGAAAATGTACACGATGACATTTTCCTTGTAATAAAAGAAACAGAAAGATAAGAAATTTAACTTGAGTAGAAAATGGTTAGAAGTACTGTCATGCGCATTTGAAGAAGTATATCCCCATTAAAATTAAAAATTATTGACTGAATGTGTTGTTATGTCCATCACAAATGCCGATGTAGAAAAGGAATTTTTATTTAATACAAGAAGTTCGAAAAAGAGAACACTAGGAAGGAAAATTTAAATTTTTTCCGAAAAATATTCAGTTAACATAAAAATATCTTTTATATGATTTTAATTAAAATAAATTAAAAGTATTGAAATCCTTTTATGCTATTTTTAAATTAAAAATATAACTGAATAGAAAGATCGGTTTTTATTTCATAAATATAATCATCATGTATGTATATAATATTTATTGTGTTATTGTTTAAAAAATGAGATAGGGCCTTTGCTCTTTTTACCTCATTACTTTTTTAAAAAACAGGAAAGTGAGCGCGCGTTTTCTTACTCCTCATATTCAGAAAATGAATACAGGATGCTTTGTTCTCGTTCAAATCGCAATACCAAAAAATTGTATTTTTATTTAA
>BMAU01001607.1:0-76138 GCA_019973935.1 Trichonephila clavipes | reverse complement strand
GGCAAGAAAAAGGGCCGAAAATAGAGAAGGATCACTAGGGTTCCCCGGGTTCGTGAAGCCCCGTGTTTACCAAAGACAGTAAACCCTAGGGAGAAGGAAAAAAAAGATCACTAGGGCACCTCCGGGGCGTGAACCCCGTACTCACACCTAAAGAAAGTGAGCCCCTGAGGGGATCGTTAGGTGGGAGATAAACACAGCAGACTGTGACTAAAGAACAGAGGGAATCCGTACAGCCACAGCCTGTAAAGATGTGTGCATTGTGACGACAGTACTGGGATACAGATTATGTCATGGTACATTGTCATGGTACTCTTCAGAAATGTCTCCTGAAGAACAACACATGCGGGCTGGTACGCGGATATGATGGATTTGAGATCATCGAGTCTAGTCCTCAAACCACGGCAGTTCCAGGTGGCCGCGGTAGCCGAGTGGTATAGGTATCGGATCGTGGCTTGCCTGGTCACGAGTTCGATCCCAGTACCACTAAAGACCCGCCGTGTAGGGCAGCGATGCACGTTAAATCTGTCGAGAGCTGAAATGTCCTCCCGTTGGTGTGGTGTGGTAGTTAGGAGAGGGGGTGCCAGCTCAGGTGTCGTCCACGTCACTTGACCATGGTTCAATTACGTGGTCCGTCGCCAAAAGCCCTCGTGTAGCTGAACAGTGCGACGTTAAAATTAAATAAAATAAAATAAAATAAAACGGCAGTTCCAGGAAATGAAGGAGGTCATTATTGTGCCGCACTCGCTCCTCCTCTGGAGCTGGAAGTCGAAGGGCCCGATTGAATATCCATGAGATCTTCATCGTCTTCGGAGCAATCTCCGGTCAATGTATCTTCTTCTAGTTTACGGTGGAAGTCTCTGGATAATTTCTTGGGGATCCTAGTTAAATGGGTTTTAGATCCGTTGACGAGCCCTTCGGCTCTTTGGTTTTCGCGACGAATCGCTCTCTGTCCTTTGAATTATTTTTTTTTTTCCGCAGGGGAGGTGGTGATTTGCTAATTGGCGTAGCAATCACCTTAGATTCTAGGGGTGAAATGTGTTTAGATGGAACAATTACCTCCGGTTCAGTGGGTGTTGATGAAACCGAGCTGTTGTCTTTTTAGAGTCACATTGGATACACTTATCCGATGTGCTCTTGCGGGTGGCACTAGCATAACTCTTACCAGAGACCGGCGTGCGTGACAAAAACAACACGCCGTGCCTCTGGGTAGGAAATTTTTCTTTTATCTTAACAGCGGTTATATCCTTTTCCGTTATCCAAGTAGGACAGGAGCGTGAATACGCCGGATGCTCACCTTTTACAGTTTAAACACTGCTCCTTCTTCTTACAATCTGCGCTGTCGTGGCCCGATTCCCGCAACGAGGGCAGGTAGGCTGGCCCCGACAGACGTTCTTAGAGTGGCCGTATCGTTGGCACTGAAAGCAGCGCAGCGGATTTGGGATGTACGGTCGAACTGGGCATCGTATGTAGGCCATTTTAACGGTCTGTGGGAGGTCAGGCGTAGAAAGGTCAGGATGAGGTGCTTTGTGTTCAGCACCTGTCCATCCCGCCTTATCGTGATACGCCTGACAGACTTTTGGGCCTTCATATTTTCTTTTATTTCCTCAGTCGACACGTTTAAGAAATCCGCTGGCGAAATTACGCCACGCGAAAAATTTAAAGTACTATGAGGAGCCACGGTAAGGTCTAAATGAGCAAGCTTTTGAGTTTTATAAGGGCTGTCGCTTGATTCGAAGATGACACTTCGAGGAACAAGTCCCCAGAGCGCATCTTACGAATTGATTTGACTTCCCCTATACTGCCAGTTATAGCTTTCTCAATTAGAAACGGTGAGATGTTAGTAAAGGTGTCAGGAGTTCGGAGAATAAAAAAACGAAATGAATCAGAAAATTCAAAATGGTGCTCCACTGAAGGAGATTTCCTGCTGGGTTCCATGAGTGTATTTTTTGTGTTCATTCCAGTACGCCTCCACCCACCATGGAGCCCAACAAGGGGAGCCCGCCGGTCATCTGACATGCGTCAGGCACGGCACTTACCTCAGAGGTGGTACTGGAGTATAGTAGTACAGGTTCGGGATGTGATCCGCCAGTTCACCCAGGGCACCCCTAACTGCAATACTAACCCTAAAGCAACCGTCTTTGGTATTCCAAAAGAACCCGTATTGGAATCCGCACAACTAATCACCAGCCGATTGACAGGAGCGGGCTCACTCCTGCCTCCGTCTACGGAGAAGCATGGGCCAAAGGGCACGCAACAGGAACCCCAGACTCCACTTTCCCCGGTACGGGTCGCCGCACACGGCAAACATGCGGGTCAGACTCAAAACCAGTCTTAACATTACGTAAAACGAAAAGTAAAATTCATGTGTTTTAAATACCCCAAAGAAATAAACCAAAAGTAAAATAGTAGAAATAATTAAACTCAAAATATCCAAAATAAAATTAACCACACAAAACAACCCCTAACTGAACTAAATATAACGTTAAATATTAACCTGTAACTTAAACACTAACGAAGCAAATATTTTTTTGGTTTTTTTTTTTTTTTTTTTTTTTTTTCAAAATTCACTCGGGTACCTCGGGGACGTGGCCTCCCGTACTCACCCGAAAGTGAGCCCCTGAGGGGAATGAAAAGAAGAAAAGGGAAATTGGAATGGCAAGAAAGAGGGCCGAAAATAGAGAAGGATCACTAGGGTTCCCCGGGTTCGTGAAGCCCGTGTTTACCAAAGACAGTAAACCCCTAGGGAGAAGGAAAAAGATCACTAGGGCACCTCGGGAGCGTGAAACCCGTACTCACCTAAAGAAGGTGAGCCCCTGAGGGGGCTTTTGGCGACGGACCACGTAATTTTGAACCATGGTCTCAGGCTCTCTGGAGAAGTCTTAGCCATGTATATGCAAAATATTATTTTTACAGAGGCATTTTTCATGAAAGTAGAACATTTTGAAAATAAATAATTCAAAGTTCATTTTTTGCCAAAATATTGCATTTAAATAATTTTTATTGTAATAATATTTTTAAAACAATTTTATACACGCGTATTCTGATCTATAAAAACACTAAATATATTTATAAGAAAAATATATTCATTTGTACGCTTTTACAAAACTACAATTCTGAACGTAGCCAGATACCTTAAGTAAATACAAATACTATCCATAAATAATATGATTGTATATTAGTTGTTATTTCAATTGAATTGTATTTATATTTTGTCATGATCTTGTACAGCCCGTAATATATTTGAATAATAAAAAACCATATAAACATGCATATAATTGTTGCTCGGAGTATCAATAGATGTGAAAATCGGATTGATGTTGATAATTTTAATTCAAACGTTATGGAATTTCAAAGTTTAATACAAAGATGTTCTGAATTTTTCACTTCTATCTCGGCAGTCTCTATAACTGCCAATTTGTTTTAATACTTTCGGTAAGTAAATTTTTTTTTAAAATTATGAAATCTAAATATAGATCAATAAATGAAAAATTTGTAGGGCTTGAACAAACTGTTTTCCTTTAATTCTTAATTTAAACTAAACTCAGTGGCGCAACAGCCGATCGGGCGCTGAGGCACATGAGATGTCCCGATCAGGTGGTCAGTCTGAAGCGAAACCCCCAGTGTTTAGTCCCCAAGCAAGCGTGGTACTCATTTATCAACCCACTGAAGGGATGAAAGGCTGAGTCAAGCTTTCCCAGCAGGAGGATAGAGCCCCGTGCCTGTGGTGTGGAAGTGCGACACGCTGCTATTTGGTCACTGTGAGCCTATTCTTAATTTAAGTCGGCTTTAAAATGAGAGGGAAAATGGAGGCTGACCTCTTAACTGATTGAACGCATGATTGATGGATTGATTATTCATTAATGTCGGAATTAGAGTAGGAGGGCTTGTGACGGGCTCATCGCGCTTTCTATTAATTTTCCTCTTGGGTTCTTTGGGGACGAAAAATTCAAATTCTTTCCAACCAAATCCAGAAGCGGAACGTGACTATGCAAAGTAGGTACCTTTTAAAGAGCAGAAGTTTAGATTATACTAGTCTGAGTGTAAGCTGAAGCAAGCAGATATTCCAGTTTCAGCTATCCGTGAAAGTGCGTTCAAGGAAGGTGGATACCATTCCACGCGAGATAAGGAAATTACATTGAAGATTCGAGAGGGTTGCTGCTACTTAGGATATAGAGGTAGGACTGATCTACTAACTATTAGGAACTGTGTATAAACAGAGGTTAGGAGTAAGCGTTAAAGTTAGTCATAGTGGTCAGGATCGCGCTTATTTGGTAATACGTATAGTGTGTTTTCACATTTCAGTGTGAGTGTGTGAGTGTTGGGTTTTATGGCGCAAGAGCCAAACTTGGCTATACTGCGCCACACGTTTGTTAAGACATTAAAACCCTGTTAAAAACACACATGAATACAATTATATAAAAAGAATTATATATGTGCATGCCTGCATGCACATATGTAAAAAATAAAGTTAAAGTTAAAACATTTTAAAAAGTCAAATTAAATATAAAAACCAATTTTCTTTATAAAAGCAAATAGATTTTGGTGGGGAGATTCCCCACCAAGTCAGATAAGGTTAAAATAGATGTATGAAAAAGGTGATACGATGAAGATTAAAAACTGGACAATCGATTAAAATGTGACGAACAGTGTAAGAGACATGGCATGAAGGACATTCAGGAGCGCGTTCTCCAAATAACAAATGCCTTTGTGTGAAGCGATTTTCACATTTCAGATCCGCTATGTTAAAATATAAATATTATTATTGTTAGTGTTTAAGCCAAGATCTTAATAAAGAGATATTAAGATTATGACAACACCTGGTTCTTCATTCACTCCTACACCCCTAGGTCACGAAGATAACTTAGATGTAAGGCATCACCCACTGGCGAATGCTTTACAGCAGTGTTTCTCAAACTGTGGGGCGCCCCCCTCGAGGGTCGTGACAACTCTACAAGGGAGGCGCGAGCATATTGAAAAGTCGAGAACAAAAAGATTATCTAAAAAAATTATTAGTTTACTGAAACTGTGTGTGTAAACAAACAAAATACATTCTGATATAATAAAAAAAAATAAAATACACATTTACACTGATATATTACACTTATAAATATATCAGTGCTACACAATGTATTTTATAATTAATTTAACAATTCTAAGTTAAAAACAAGTTTATTAATTACCAGTGACCCCATGGGTTTGTCATATATATAAATTATAACAAAAATTAACACTTATCTTTATAATTTTTGTACGGTTTATAATTAGACCTTGACTATATACCGATCATAAGTTTCGCGATTCGCTTCCAAATGCCAACAGTTTTCCACGTAGGCACGCGTATGTGATGTATTGGGGAGGGGAATAAAGGAGCAAAATAATCTGGAATAAGTAAATCCTTCGTAAACAATGTCAATGTACTTTTATTGCATTCCAAAGTCTTGGAATAATTTTACGGATAGCAGTGCAGAGAAAAAATCGTACTTCAGAAAGACGTATATATACGTCTGGAGAAATAAAGGCTTTGGCTTAGCGAGAAGTTTATATACAAGGGGATGGGGGGTCCTTATGAGGTAAAAGTCGTATCGTAGTTTTAGCATCAAAGTATTACATTATTGAATTCAGTACATTGTTGTTGTATGGGGAGGGAGGCGGTAGGAAAATAATGATTGAATATTGGGTCGTGAGTATTGCAACTTTGAGAAGCACTACTTTATAGGCTATTGGTAACGAATCTATAATTCTGAACCATGGCCAAGCAACGAGTTGAGTTAATATTAACGTCGCACTGTTCAGCTACACGAGGGCTTTTAGCGACGGACCACGTAATTTTGAACCATGGTCAAGTGACGTGGACGACACCTGAGCTGGCACCCCCTCTCCTAACTACCACACCACATGGCCAAGCAACGAAGCTAATACCTTAGCTGGCATCCCTCCCTCCAAGCTTCTCCTCCATACCAACGTAGGGCTTTTGAGCATGTATAGATTTAATACCGACAAGGGACAACCACCTTCTGATTTGAATGTTTCAATCGCATTTAGAAATTAAATGAATAAAAAAATTAACATAAAATTCGTAGTAAAACGCACACTTTCAACACAAAAAGATCGAAATTTACAGGTGCGCTTTATTCACTGGATTAAAAAGATAGCATTAAAAATCAAATAAAAAAAAGTGGTGAACACATAAAAAAAAGTTAGAATCCTACACAGATCGAAATGTTGTTTATTTAAAGGAAACGATATTACTAATGAACTTAAAAGGTTACAGTTCTAGATGTATACGATTTATTCAAAACCTTGGATAATACCTCGAATAAATAACTTAAAAACAAAAGAGCATTACACAAAGACATCAAAGGTTTTTAGTAAAAAAAAAAAGGGGTGGCGTTATACGACGAATATATCTAAAAATTTAAGAATGCTGCTTGAAAGTATAGGGGCCCATTACATATACAGTGTTGCGCTTTGTTCGTCGGATTTTGTAAATAGAAAATTTATAATAAATCTTTTAAAATAAAACATGTTGGCTTAGCTTCGCCCAGTGAGGGACAAATAATGGTTGGCGTTTTAGATGTGATATCACTTAGATGTTCTATCCTGCTTACCACAAAAATTAAAACCAAAGATTATCAATTTTAAATTTCAATGCTTAAAGACGACAAGTTATTTGTACTATATATTTATTTTCAGCTCAGTATAAGAAAATTTCTTCCTTTGGCAATTCTTATATATAATTAATATTTTTGATTTTAAAACCATTAAAGTAAAAGTTGGACAGAAAAAAATCTCGTTTCGAATTACATGAAATATGGAGGAAAAAACAATTCGTATTTTTTTTTTTTTTTTCATTTTATATTTCCGCATGTTCGATATTTAAAAACGCATGTTTTATTCTAATTTGAAAATTCTATTTCTGTAAAAAAGAAAAAAATATCAAAAAATTTACGGGAATGAAGTGTAAAATTTTCAGTTTCACTGGAATTTACAAATTTTGAAACAAACAACGAGAAAAATATCAAGCAATACAATAAATGGAAAAAAAAATTTACATATGTACTTTTACCTTTTTTTTTAAATTTAACCCAATACAGGAATTTTATCAATGCAAAGCAAACAAATGAAGCAAGAGGACGTAATTTGTCGGGTGAATTGTGTTTTTATTTATATGATTATGAATTAACACAATGGCTACTGGCATCATAATTTTAACAATGGTGACGAGAATGACACCTAAACTGTCCCCCACACTTTCTAGTAATTTCCACAGCCCGTCAACGTGAAATTCAGCTGAACTAACCTAAAAATGTATCCAAAAAAAAAAAAAAAAAAGGAATGTTTTTCTCCTTTCATTTCAAAACTCCTTTTTTTTTCTCAATGTGAACTCCACTCCAGTTTCTTCCATGGACAAAAAGTCTGGTTTCCACTTCCTGTAATGTCTCCAGTGATTACTATTCAGATGACATAGACCAAACATTTAGTAAATTAAGGTGTTCGATTCAAAACTTATCTCAAACAAGTTGAGCTTGAGTCCTATACTTATAGTAATATAATGAATTTAATTTTCGAAAAGAGATTTGGGGACGTTTTCGAAATTTGACAACCATTTTAAAGATTTTTATAACGCTCCCTATAACTGGTTATGAAGTGGAGCGTGTGTTCCCTAAAATGTCCTATATAGAAAACAAATATAGGACAACACTGATAAATACTAGGCTTAACTATTTATCACTTCTTTCTATTAATACTGATCCCACCAAAGACTTAAAATGTGATCAGCAAATAAAACAATTTACAGCACAAAAAGTGTAGAAAAGTTTTTTGTAAATTATGTTATTGTTTATAAGGTATTTAAATCGTTTGAAATAAAAAAATTATACCTCCCCTCCCCTTAAGTTTCGTATAATTTAAATTTTCCCGCACAAGATTTTTTTTTTTAGGAAAATGGCAACATTTTTAATTATTTAAGGCCCCCAAAGGTCACGGTCCGACTCTGTACTTGTATGCTACTAGCTGGTAAACCTGTTCTTCACATGGGTGTGAATTTGTATACATAAATAATGTTATGCATGAATTTTTCTCCCCCAGTACTGCAGTACTTAGGGATGGAAAATAACAATTTTCTACAAAAATATAATATTATATTTTGTCAAGTTTGACTCCCTACACTTAAAATTTAAATGAATATTTTATTTCACTGTGGAACAATTATTTGATGAAAATGAATTTTATGTTTACACAATGTATTGCATATAAATACTTTATATATTTCGCTCTTAAAATTTAAGGTATCAAAAAATTATGTTACGCAAAATGTGAAAACCCATGTTTAAAAACCTCATTTTTAATGGTGTTATTCTTATGATTTTTTATTCTCTAAATCGTACAAATGAGAATATCTATTATGAGCCTCTGATAGTGATTATTCATTTTTACAAGAAGTTGTAAAATTATAAACAAAACAATGTATCAAAAAAATTGCATGAAAGGCGACTCTAAAAATTCTGAATCTGTTACAAAAGCATATTCATCCATAATTGGTTGAGTGTATGACATATGACTAAACTACACAAGCTCAAACGCCTGAAGCTCACTCAATTCTAATTTAAAATATCACGATCATAACTTCTTCGACTGCCCGCGATTAAGCGTCTGATTGGCTAGATTTAACGTTCGTCGCTACTGACTGCCTTGGTGTGAATGTGGCGAGGAGCATAAACAAATGTTCCGGTCTGGTGGTCAGTCTGACACGAAATCTCTAGTGATTAGTTTCAAGCAAGCTTGGCATTATTGACCTATAGAAGGGATGAAAAGCCAAGTCAACCTTGTCTAGCCCGGGGCTTAAATCACGGATCTGTGGCACGGAAACGTGATTCGCTACCCCTCAACCACTCGGCTAAATAAAAATAAATATATAGTTAAAAACTTGAGTAGGAGTAATTTTTTATTTAATTTTCATTTAGTTATCTAAAATAATAAATGTGTTTCTTCTGCATAATTAAATCCGGGAAAGATATTCAAACTTTAAACAGCAGAAAAAAATAAAATTGTGTATTATTTTTACGACGAAAATTAGATGCTTACAAGTTCCAATGAATTAAACGCTTATGCTCAAAATAAGGAGGAAATAACAGACTGAAAAACAATCCGACAAATACAAATGTATTTTTTTTTTAAATATTTGAATGAAGTACTAAGGCATAAAAAGATGTTACATTGCCAATTCAGATAACCCAGAATGATCTAAGTTCAGAAGGAAGCTATTTTTCTTTGAGCGGGGGGATGAGAAACGCCCGAGGTGAGACCAACTTGACATTTCGTTCTCTCTTTAACGATATACACTGAACAAACACATCGATAGAGTTGAGAAACTCCTGTTTTTTATTCTGTGTTTATGTGATTTGATTTACGCTATAGAAAAAATATTTATGGAATTAACCTACATTTTAATGATACTTCAGAAACACAGTAATCTTTATTATTTACTGTTGTATAGTAGTAAATTCAAACACTTCTTTAATTTTAAAAGCTTATCCATGAGAAGCATAATCTGAAATTAACTGTAACTTTTTTAACTGTTTTTCTCTGTCAACATTCGCTCATTCCTTTCCCACGTTTGCGAGAAGCACGTTGACCTCTAGAATCTCTACCTCAGAAGATCTTGTTGATTCTAGGCTGTTCCTCTAAATTCTTAAAATGAAGAACAGAAAATATACTAAAGGTCGTGGCCAGATGTGGAAAAAAGGCCAAAGTTCCAGTTTTATACCGGATTTTAATAAACACAGACAAGCCGCGAAAAAGAGGCATATGGAGAGAGGCTCTACCAATCCGTTTCTAAAGTCAGATAATATGCCATTCCATTGTAAAAACACAGCTAGAGTATGCGTTGCAGGGGGAAACATCGATGCAAGAAATCTGGAGCTCATGAGAATTTATACGAAACATAGTGTCGTGCGTTTTTATCCTGGAATACATTCAGGTGGAAGAACAGAAACCATACAATACAAACAGGAATAGACATTACAAATGATCCCGGCATAGAACAGAAGGGGTAAACAGCTTTCCATTCGAGACTGGAATATATTGCATGTAAAAACCCTTTTTTCCGAGAAAAATGCATTCATGCCTTACTCTGGATTTAAACCCGAACCCACTCTGTTACAAGCCGAAGGTCATATCCACCATACTGGCTGGGTGACAAACCCACTAAAAAGTTAAGTCCTACTTTGATACCAGCAGGAAGTACACCAATGAATTTGCGATATCCATTACTTTACGTACTAACCCAACAAACGATCTTAAAGGAAAGACACCGAATGCACGAAGTACGTATAGAGTGACAAGTAGTGCATGTTATAATGTTTGTGCATGGAGAAATTTGATACACAATACTACCGACTTCAAAAGGAATTTTCAGCCGGGGGCTCGTCTCCTTTAGATGAGCACGGGTGTCACGACCACAAGGTACCCTATTGCCATACAATTCCTCGTTTCAGGTCTAGACCACAGCTCAGTCTTTAAATATATACTAACACATTTATAGATCAGTTCGATTGTGCGGGGATAGTCTATTTTTAACGCTATTAATGTAACCATTTTAATTTTGTTCATTTACTATTAACTTAATTCTTTCGATGTTCGTATTGCTTATTTATTTTGACCAACACCGCTAGATTGCATACCCGTATGTATTCCGAGTGCGTAGTCCAGTCAGGAAGTTAGTGTCCCGGGATGACTTTTGCGTTCGCTTTGGCCCACGCTTCACTGTAGACGGAGGGTAGAAGCAAGCCCGCTCATTTAAATCTGATGGGGATTAATATTTTCGATGTGCCCGGCGGTAAACTGCTGTAAGGATATTTACTCACACAGATCTGTACTCCAGCGAATGAGTCCTATCTGAACCCGACCTGCAGAAGTCATTGAAGGATTCTCCGATCAGGGTGTAATTCAAGTTAAAAGAATCACAATTTAAAAAGATGCAGATATTTTTTTTTACGAAACACTATTCTAACATTGATCTGCCTGAAACTACAGATTACAATCATAACTGTATACATAAACTTATGTACACTCTTGCATGTTCAAAACCTTCTGCTCCGCTTCAAGCGTCAGAAATTCCGATATTCAAAATTTCCTGCCGAGGACAAACAAGCTCTATATTCGAGTGTTTGTTATTCTTCCATAGATTGCAGTCTAGAACCAAAATGCGTCAATTGCTTGCAGTCTCATCCGGCTGATTCAGAACCAAGATCTAAAAAAAAACGGAAAAGCAAATTCATCCCCTATTTACAAGTCCATAAACTTATAGCCCCACATTTAACGCAAGCCTACGTCCAGACTATCCAATCCACCACTGTAAATAGTGCAAAATGAACAGATAGAAATATTACAAAACTAAATATTCCACCTTTAAAATTACTTCAGCCATCTTCATCCCTCCCGAAACCAAATGTATTCATCTTTTCCCGCAGTTTCGACATCTTGATTTGGTTTGGTTCATTTTTAATGGCGCAAGGACCAATTTAGATCATACTGCGCCAAGAGAGACAATAAGAACAGTTATATAAGATTTGCAGGCCATAAAGCCTTAGTCGGACATGATCTATATGCCTTTCGTAAAATCTATAGATTAAAATTAGATATGATTAATAAAACCCTTGATGCTTATGAATTTATATACAAGTGAGGAATTGATGCTATTGTTTAAAATACTGGATATAGTAAAAACAGAGTTAAAAAGCTGATGTCTAAGATGATTTGAATGCGGACAATCGCAGAGTATGTGTTTCACCGAAAGTGAGACATTACATTTCTCGCAATAGGGTGGTGGTTCCCCCAACAGGAGATGCCTATGCGTTAGGCGGGTGCGTCCTAGGCGCAGCCTAGTCCATATCACCTGCTCACGGCGATTGCTTAGTGATGGCGCAGTTGGAGCGAGAATGGGCATGATGCTATGCAACTTATTTTCAGTTTGTTGGTCCCAGTTTGATTGCCATACACTTTGCAGTTTCAGCCTGAAGCAAGCTTTCAGGTCAGAGTGTGGAATAGGGAACCTTTCTGAAGAGCCTGTTGCTGATCGTGCAGCTGTGTCTGCCAGTTCATTTCCAGTTATTCCGGTATGTCCTGGGATCCAACAAATTCTGATATCTTTTTTCTTAAGATGATTAGCTAAAGCACATGTGATGTCCACAAGGATGGGATGAGACGATGAATATAAAGAGAAAATTCTTTGAAGGGCTGACAGGGAGTCTGTAAATAACGAACTTTTTACCGCATGATAGTGAAATATGTTCTAGAGCGATTCTTGGCGCATGGAGTTCAGCAGTGTAAATGGATGCTGAAATTGGTAGAGCGTCTGTAATTACAGTGCTCAGAGAAACTACTGCCGAACTACTCAGACTTTGAGCCATCCGTGAAGATAGGTTCATAGTCGGAAAAAAGCTCTCTGTGTTCCAAGTACAGTGTTCTGTATGTACTCAGGAGTGCATGCTTTTGAGTAGTATGACAGGGTGAAATCTACCTTAGGATAAATCACTTTCCAAGGGGCACCTCAGAAATCTTGCACAGAGCTATTCTTCCAATGTTCAGATTTAAGTCATTAATTAGGTCTCTAATTCTGAAGTGAAATGGTTGCGAGTAAGTGAGGGATGAACGATGACTGTTAAAATCATAAAGGCTATAATTGAATAAATATGAGTATGCAGTATTTGTTTTCATTGATTGGATTTTCATAAAATAGGTCAAACACAAATACTTCCTCCGCAAATCTAATGGGGGTTCGTAGGCTTCAGCATAAAGGGACTCTACCGGTGATGTACGGAAGGCCCCCAGACAAAGTCTCAGGGCTTGATGATGCACTGGATCCAAGATCTTTAAAAGAGATTTGCACGCAGAACTGTAGACCACAGATCCATAGTCCAGTTTTGATCTAATCAGAGCTCTGTTGAGGCGAAGCAAGGATGTTCGGTCTGCTCCCCAGTGAGTATTCGCTAATACTTTGAGGATGTTTAGGGCCTTGGCACTTCTGATTTTGAGATCTTTTAAATGACGATGGAATCCGAGAGATTGGTCAAATTTCTAGGTCTTATATTTGACCTCATTAACAAATTTAATGATGCTTCTACCAATGAAAAGCTCAGGGTTTGGAAAAACCCCACGCTTTCGAGTGAATACCACACTAACCGTTTTTTCTGTAGAAAAAACAAAACCGTTCTGTTCAGCCCATTTAGTGAAATTGTTGATAGTGGTCTGAATGTGTCGTTGTGCAACATTGAGGAATTTAGACGAGTACGATATTTGTACATCGTCCACATATAGAGAACACTGAATCCCCTGATTTATATGATGGGTTATGCTATTAATTTTAATAAATAAAAGTACGCTTAAAACAGACCCTTGTGGGACACCTTGTTCTTGGATAAAAATATTTGAATAAAATAAAAGCAGGCGTACCTGGAATGAACGATGGTTTAAAAAATTTGATAAAAACTGGCAAATTTCCTCTTATGTCCATTGCATAGAGATCTCTAAGTATGCCGTACCTCCAAGACATGTCATAGGCTTTTTAATGTCAAAGGAAACAGATGTTATACTGTTTCTTGACAAAAGCCTCTCTGATGGAAGTCTCTAGCTGAAGGAGATTGTCTGTGGTCGATCTAGATTTCCGAAATCCACTTTGAAGTGGTGAAAGGAGATTATGTGACTCAAGGTGGAACATCAACCTCGCACTAACCATGCGCTCCATCAGCTTGTTTAAGCAACTTGTGAGGGCAATAGGGCGGTAATTAATTGCTGATGTTGGATCTTTGCCAGGCTTTGGAAACGGTAAAACGTGGGCATGACACCACCGTGTGGGAAACACGTGGGTTTCCCAGATGCGATTAAACAATGAGAGAAGGGAGAGGATAGAACTTTCGGACAAATGCCGTAACATAATATAGTGTAGCCCGTCTGGACCTGCTGCTGTGTTACCCGAGAGATACAGGGAGGCGCGAAGTTCGTTGAGGGTTAGTGTGGAGTTGTAGCCTTCCTCGTTTGAAGAGGAAAATTCAACTTCACCCTCTCCCTCTCGACGCTTTAGCGCTTGAAATGCAGGGGTATAGTTGTCGCAACTAGACGTTTTAGCGAATGTCTCGGCAAGAGTGTTGGCAATGTCAGGGATGGTATTGACAGAGACCCCATTGCTTACAAGCATGGAGACTGGGCTAGCACTGTATTTTCCACTGAGCGTACGGATTTTGTTCCAAACCTCTTTACTTGAGGTTGAACATGTGATGTTACATATTTTATCCACGTTTCCCTTTTACGTTGCCGGTGGATTTTCCTGGCACGTGCTCGAGCTTTATTAAAAGCAATCATGTTGTCTGGGGTAGAGTAACGTCGAAACCGATTCCAAGCCTTGTTTTGATCCTTTTTTGCCATTTGGCTTTCTTCGTTCCACCAAGGTTTGGGAAAACGGGGAGTCTAGAGGATGGTTGTGGAATTGCATTATGAGCTGCAGATAGGATGCAAGATGTTACTAAACATACCGCTTCATCTATTGAGCCAGAGCTACCATGTCTTCTGTTATATCTGCTTGGGTCCTGAAAGTTTTCCAGTCGGCCTGATCGAATTTCCACCGCGGTTGGCGAATAGTCGCACACGCAATTGGTGTAGCGTAAGATATTACCACTGGGAAGTGATCGCTACCTAATGGGTTATCAAGAACACTCCATGTCAGATTTAATAGCAATGATGGAGAGCATATGGACAAATCAATAGCGCTAAATGATTGAGTTGGAGAATGAAAATAGGTGTTAGAGCCGTCGTTTAACAAGGTAAGGTCAAGTTCTGTAAGAAGCTTTTCGACGACTTTTCCTCTAGAATTCACATCTTGGCAGCCCCATAGCAAATGACGAGCATTGAAGTCACCCAAAAGAACGAATGGTGATGGGAGTTGATCTATAAGTTCTTGGAGTTCTCTAAAATTCAAGGGTACGTTGGGTGGTAGGTATACATTACAGACAGTAACTGTAGAGAAGATAGAAACCTGCACTGCAACAGCTTGAAGTGACGTGCGAATTAGGACGGGAGAGAAGGGTGTCGTGTGGTTGATGAGCAGAGCCACGCCACCACAAGCTCTTTCACCCGTATTGCAGTCCTTCCGAAGAATGGAATATCCTCGTATGTTGGATGTGCATGATGGTTTTAAAAGCGTCTCTTGCAGAGCTACGCACACAGGTAAATGTTCATTCATAAGCGATTTTAAATCCTCTATGTTTTTCCGGAGACCACGACAATTCCACTGAATTATTTTATTAATACTTCGGCTAAGGAGAGCCTTTAGGCTTTTCGGACTCGTATTTTATTGGTGAAAAGCTTCGTCTCGATTTTCCTTTTTTTACTGAGAAGCTTAACGTCTTCTACTTTGGTGGCTTGAATTCCGCCAGATTCTATTCGAATCGATGGCTTTAGTATTTTGGCAGCTTCCTGGACAATGTCAGTAGCTGGCCGTTTGATAGAACTTTTGTCTATTTCCATCAAAGCTTCAGCATCTGATGGCACTGAGAGGTGCGATGTGTCAGGAGTGAATGAGTGGTTTGGTTTAAGGACTCTAGGTCCGTGGAAGATGTTTCAGGGGGAGATAGAATTGTTTCTTGGTCAATTAAGTTATTTGTAATGGGCTTTGGAGAGATTGGAGAATATGAGATTCAGAAGTTAAATTGGCAATGTTTGTTGGTGTTTCTATGTGGCTAATTTCTGTTTGAGTCCCTATGTCTGTTTGAGTAGCAGTATCTGTTTTTGATTTTGTGTTGGTAATTACTGCATTAGCATAAGTGGAGGCTCGAGGTGGTAAGATGTTGACCACCCGTTTCTTTGCTTCAGAATACGAGA
This sequence comes from Trichonephila clavipes, assembly GCA_019973935.1. Classification (NCBI taxonomy): domain Eukaryota; kingdom Metazoa; phylum Arthropoda; class Arachnida; order Araneae; family Nephilidae; genus Trichonephila; species Trichonephila clavipes. The sequence continues at coordinate 60,265 of BMAU01001607.1, read as the reverse complement.
TGTTTTCAAGTACTTTAATTCTTTGTATTTATTTTTCTTGCTGCCATTTTGGAATAAGCAGCGTGTTCCCCCTTGCAGTTTGCACACTTTCTGCCGTACATGCTTCCCTGGCGTGTTCCGTACTACTGCATTTATTGCAGGTAGCAACGCCGTGACAAGAAGCTGTTCCATGACCGTAACTTTGACAGCGAAAACATCCGAGAGGGTTAGGGATGTAAGGTCTTATTTTAATGTTAAATAACCAATTAGAATATTTTCTGGTAATGTATGTTTAGAAAATGTGAGTATAAATAATGGAGAAGTTATAGTTTTACCGTCATTTATGGAAGTTATTCTTTTTACAGCCTCCACTCCTTGAGAATCTAGCTCTTCAATTTCAGAATCGGGTAATGGAATTAGATCAGGGCAGTAAATCACTCCTTTGGATGAATTGAGTGTGCTTGTGTCGCTGTTTCTATCAGTAAATCTCCGGATGGTAATTTTTTAATAGATTTCACAGATCCAGCTGAACCTTGTACAGCTTTAGAGACTAGAAAAGGTGAAACATTAGAAAGTTCTGTTATCAGTTGCATGCAGAACAATTTTGGAAAGGATTCGTATCAAGTTTGAGAGTTGGTGGGCTGACCACCATGTGTTGGGTTGGGGATTTTAAAGTATGCGTTTTTATCTTTTTCCTTATTTTTGTGCATTTATATTTAGGTTTGAGAAAGGCGGGGGAGAATACCTTTTGATTTTCAGAGGACCAGTTTGGCGGGGCTAGCCCCAGATTCAGCAACCAGCATTGGCCTTAGGAGAGCCCCCCACTCTGCAATGCAGGACCCCATCCAGGCACCACCTGGAACTACAAGACAGGCGGGATTATACACCAGCTGATAGAGCAGCCAGGACATGCTGGTTAGGCTGCCCCAGGCTCCTGTACTATCTGGCGGCCTGAGACGCAAAACTCAGCTTTTCTCCGGTACCCTCTACATGGCCGCTTCCTCCAAGACCCCACCTCACCAGTCCAAAGGTCCTCAGAAGTTCAACACCCCGCTCCAAGTGCCAGTTTTCCCAGGGAGTAGTCTGTTGTGTCGTCATACCAGTAGTGAAAAACCATCAGACAAAACCTCATGCCACTCAGTCCTGGTCTGCCACAGGACTTCGTCGCAAGTAAAATGAAAGATAACATGTAACGGAAAAATCAATAATAAAAAAGGACCCACTAAGGAGAAAAACCATAAAATGAAATTCCTGGATAGGTATTCTTAGGAAATAAAAACCAGTGTTTTTTTTTTACTATGGCGGAAAAATGGGGGAAGTAAATATGAAAGTAAAGTAAAGATCGCTCGGGAGAGGCAGGTGCGCGAAACCCGCACTCACAAGAGAGTGAGCCCTTGCCAAAAGATCACTAGGGCACCTCGGGAGCGTGAAACCCGCACTCTCCTGAAGGAGGCGAGCCCCTGAGGGGGTAAACAGGAAGTAGAACGGACAGGCACAAGGTCTTGTCCGCACCAATTCGCAGAACCTTCAAAGGTGTAACTTTCATTTAACCACATTACTACCTTTTAGTGTAAACTTTAACTGTAAATATTTATTTTCTTGTAATATAAACGTATGTACCATCTCCATCTCTGGCTGTTATTCGAACTCAACCAACGGCATCAACTGGTTCTATAGTTTTGCTCGACTTTGTAAATGAATTCATAAATGCTGGAAGAAAATAGACATATATGTAGATTTGAAATGAATATAATGTATAAAAATATTTAATGCATTGCTTTTTTTTAACAGAAAGCTGGCGGTGATATAAAGAAAGGAAAATATGACCCATATGCTTATATACCTTTTAATAAAGAACTGCTAAATAGAAGGTAATTAATTTGCTTTTCATTCTTTTTTTTATTTTATTTTTAGTTAAATAGAAATTTGTTTATATTTCTTTTTAATTATTTTGCAGGAAGCAAATTAAAGTTAAAGGACAATTTAAAAGCATTGTGAGGGGTGCCAAGAAAGGTGCTGCTGCTGGCATGAAGTGAAAATCAAGGAAAGCAAAAAAGAAAAATCATTAAAAGAGCTTTGTGTGAAATGTCTTAAATTATTGAATATGAACTGTGTGATATGATTATGCATGTCTGTACAAAAAGCATCAGATATTCTAGTTAATTTCTGTGATCTGATAAAATTTAAAAGTGAAACATTGTTTACTGTTTGATTAATGGGGAGCATTTTTTAAAAGGTATCCAGGAATTCAGAAAAATGTACTGGTGTAAAAGTGTTGAATTGGTCATCCTTGTCGAGATATTCTTAGCTGCCCTCCTGGAATTTTCCTTTATAAAAAAAGAGAAGAAACGTATACGAGTACATTTAGACTCTTACTGCTGCCATGAAAAATTCACTTAACATAAAAGATATTGCTACGAGAGGACTACAAGAGCTTTTGAAATTATTTGTCCAAAGATGTCTGAAAGAATCCGCAGAAATTGAAAGCTAATATAATATCTAAATATAGTTGGCGGATTAGACATTTTAGGATCTTAGATATTGTTAGTGATATAGGTTACCGGGCTTGTATAGATCATACCCATGAAAGAATTTAAAATCTGTTTATATGTAGGAATTTACTTTTTAAAGCCAAAATGTCGTTTGCGCACTGGTAATACGAGAATTTCCTTCGTAGATACATCTGTTGTAGGAATTGCTTTGCGTACTGACCACACGTATAAGCGATGACAATAAATTCATGTGTACATGGGATACAATGATTTACGGGATACAGCGCCTGTTCAGGAGGCATACATGCTTATATGGACAGAGTATTCATGCAATGTTTCCTCAATCCTTTCGTTTCTTTTCAGATGTACACAGTTGTACTCGAAAAAGAGGCCACAAAGCAACTTGCCCGTCTTCAAGAGCTTTGGTGGAAGCGAGCCACTCAGGATTTGGCGAGTGAGCAGGCCAAGTGGGTGAAATTAAAGGGTAGAGAAAGCTTCATACAGAATCCGCAAAGGGAATTTGAGGATTCTGTTCTCAATAGACAAAAATATAATTTCTATTTTATCTAGTTTAGAACAGATCATACTTACAAAAGGTGATCAGTTCAATAAAGTGTTTCTTCATAACGAAAACAGGCCTTTTTCGGGGAACTTCCCAGGATTAATATGCATTTAGGCAACTCATTCATACATTGTACCTCTTAGAATGAATGTGGAAATCTGTACAATTTATATTAACACTACTAAATTCTTTCAAAATAAAAATATTATGTTATAAATACCATACATCATGGTAATAACACTTTCTGGAATTACTGGTTAGCAATGGTTTGTCATGCTTCGAGATTAAGTTCAGGTGTTACTAAAGACGTTTTGATGCGTGTTCAATCTTAAAAATCCAAGTCTGGTGTTACGAGACAATAAACTTTAACTAATGTTTAAGTTTTAAAACTTTTCACAATTGACTTTTAAAGAACTTTCAAATTTATCCGCATATCGGGGTTTTCAGCGTCTGTTTCTCAAATCGACTGCACCTTAAGAACTAAATGAAAATCTTGGTGTACACTCTTAATTGCCACCGACGTGTATATCAGTATTGCCTTGAGTGCCCCGGATATGTACGAGTGTTTCCGAAATAAAATTCTATATTTTCGCTGCCATGAGTAATATTCCGAATGCATTGAATGTTTGCAAGGATTTACTCATTTCAAAAGAAAAAATCTCATTTATACCCTTTCGCTAACTAATACACCGTATACTAACGCTTATGTACAAAACCTAGCACTGGGAAGTCAATTGCGCAACTTTTAATCGGCAGTCAAGGGGTTAATTTTCAGCCGCAGTCCCGAGAAGTTTCAATGTTCAGTCTTACTCAAGACTTTTCTATTTTCACTCGAGTTTCTCTAAGAGTTGAAGTACTTCCATTTAAACAATGCAGTAATTAGAAGTATTCTTTTTATTTTAGCTACTCCTTGGTGCACATCAAGTGAGCTCTACCAAGAGCATCCGAGTTTCTCCTTACAAGTTTCCGATGAGCGCGAACGATATGATTTTCAAGGGGGAAATAGAGTGTTGTACTTGTACACTTTTGGATAGGTACACGTCTTTTGGACATTAAAAGCAAAAACAAAGAAATAAGTGATGGAAAAGGCTTAAGTGGTCGTAATTGAGTAACCGACGTTATAATATCTAAACATCAAATCATATTATAGATATTAGAAATGTTAATGGGCTGTTTATTTTAATTTTTAAACGAGAGCTCTCGACATTGACAGTATCCTGCGGGTATAAATTCATGGTGCAAGTTTCAAAAGGCCTAAGCTGAATGTAACGAAAAGCACCATGATCATAAACACGTGCTATATACCGAGATGAACCAAAGGTAGCCCATTTTGTCTTCGAGATGAACCAAAGGTAGCCCATTTTGTCTTCGAGATGAACTAAAGGTAGCCAATTTTGTCTTCGAGATGAACTAAATGTAGCCAATTTTGTCTTCGAGATGAACTAAATGTAGCCAAGATTAAGAAATGTTTACATGGAGAGATCGAAAACCCAAGTAAATAACTTCGTCGTTTATTCTAAAATGTACATTTCGGGAATTAAAACGTCTAAAATGAGGGGTAAATATGGCTATTGCACAGCTCAATACGAGTCATAAAGCAAAATCAATTATCTTAAACATAGATATTGAACCAAGTTATAACCGTGTGTCATGCTTCAAAACACTAGATGCTCGTTGGAGTAGTGTTGCTCAACGAAAACATCTGGAGTTCCTAAAGGCTAAATTGTTGAAAATAATGAATTAGTAGTCTTTCGAAAGAGCAGAGGGTAAAGAGAAAGCTTCTGGAAAAGTACTAAAAGTAAATGCTCAAAAAAAAATTAGATTTTCTTCAAAGCTCGTTCACAAAATGAAATCTCACACATAGTCTTTCTTCCCCTCAAGGACCGCTTTATATATAGTCCTCGAATTTTCAGTGTGCACTTTCTTTTAGCATGCTCTCGCATTTTAATAGAGGGAGTTGGATGCATTTAATAAACAGTTTTAGACGAGTATTTTTTAAAACTTTTAAAATTTATGAACACCCAATCGCTAAATTTTTAAAGACAAAACCTTTCAAGTTTTGTTCATAGTACACATATCTAAAAATTTTATCCATGAGAAAAAGGTACATAAATCTACGTAATTTAGCATGGGCTCTATGGGACGTGCCAGACCTCCTTACATTTAGATAATTCTGAAGACTATTGTGCTAGTAACAGTTTTCACTTTCCCAGCCATCTTTAAAGAAGCCGTATTGCACCTTGTCAAAACCCTCAGCGAAGGAAGGGCAATGGGGAAGTTTTGTCTTACTCTCACAAGAATGAAAAAGACTGTACGAGTTTTGAAACGCTTCGAGAGCTGCTAGTGGGTATCTGGAGAGAGGTCTGAAAATTATTCATATATACCAGACGTACCCAAACACAGTTGCTTGACTAAGGAATTGTTTCATGACCGACGAGGAATGCTCAAATATTCGGTGTGGCATGCCACGAGAGTGCTCTAAAACACGACGAGATCATTAATTTGATTATAGGAATATATACTCCAATTAGAATTAACACAAGACAAAAAGGAATCTGGCTACAATTAGCTTAAAAAGCGAGTCTATTGAATACCGTAGGCAAGTCTCACGACGCTAGATTGGGAGCAGTCCAGCATTTCTCAATTTTCAGGGCGCAAGCATATCGAAAGCAAACGATTTAAAAATATTGAAAGGAAGCAAGACAAAAGGCATTCAGATACATTTAAATAATAAAACACTCAATTACAATGATATACTATACTTGTAAGTGTATCAGTACCGCTTAATTTATTTGATGATTCATCAATATTAATAAGGGGAGAGCACGACTAAAAGAAATTCGTTTGGAGACGAGACTAATAGTGTTTTTAAGGTTCTCACCACCCAATACAATAGCGCCGAACGGCCAGTCAATTCGGAGAAAGCCTTCGAAATTCATGCCAAGCTTTTATTCAATTAAATTTTAATACCTGCCATGCCACTGCAGGTTAGAGTACCCGTTTACCACGCGAACGGCCAAGATTCGAGTCACGCGAACGTTTGTTTTATCTTTAAATTCCTTTTATGTTTACAATTCAATGCAATTTAAAAAAGATCAAGTATTATATGATATTTATACAATTTTGCATCTTAAATTACTGTTATTGTAAGCATCTATACATTACATATTTTCTTACAAATATAATTAAATATTTACTATAAAAGTATATTTTGAATTAAATTTTATATAAAAATTAGTTATAAAATTTGTAATAAAAAATAAATGCAATATATTATATAAATCTACTGAACTTAAAAATAAAAAGGTATATATTTATTGATTATACAATAATTCTTTTACATAAAAATACACATCTTTTATATTATTAATTTAGTTTTTATAACCAATATTTAATAAATTTTTTGATTTGCGTAAAAAAACTAAATTTTAATTAAACTAATTAAAAACTAAAGACCGTTCACGCGACTCGAAACTTGGCCGATAGTGTGGTAAACAGGTACTTTACAAACCATGCCACTGCATCGCTGGAATAATTAAAATTTAATTGAATAAAAGCCAAGCATGAATTTTGAAGGCTATTTTTCCCCGGACTGGCCATTCGGTGCTATTATATTGAGGTTTGAACACCCTAAAGAAAAACTATTACATAAAGTCGCGTTCCCAAATTATTCTCCTTAGTCATGCCCTCGCCTTATAACTTAATTTTAATTACCAGTAACTAGCAATAGTTAATGCTTATCTTAATTTGTATGACTTATAATTTTAAGAAATGGTACGTGGAACGTCACGCAATAGAAGTGAAACTTCTTCTGTGACGTTGCAATATTGTTTGTCCTATTAACCCAAACTGACCGTCTACATGTCTCAATCATCCAAGTTGCATGAAAGGTATTCGTGGCTAAACGAGTTGTTCTGATACCAAATCCAAAGTAGGAAGATGTGCTGGAATTTCTGGGTATAGGAAACCCATTATGTTTTGATAAATTTGGCATACTTGTCCTACTTAAACTTTGTTAGAAATTCTAGCATGTTTTAATGTCAAAACTTAATTCCCGGCAGAATATTCGTGCTCAGCAACAGCCTTTCTCAAATTATCTCCAAGCCATAATCAATCCCAAATTAAGCTTCCGTAGTAGAAATGATAATTCACGAATCTCTTTTGAAAATATTTGCGAGCATTTTTATGGGAAGTATAGTCTTTGTAACGTAAGATAGAATTATCGATTCACACGTATCAGTTCCGACACGCACTAGACTTGAGGGTTCTGTAGTTGATATGGCACAGGGTGGTTCACAAAGTTTGTATTAATCCGTGTTGTCATTAAAAGAGTAAATAGCAATCCTATCCCTTAAACTTGGCATTAAGAGTATTTTTCAATGTTTTTTCCGAGCTCAATATTTTCTCACGCATAATGAAGATTGGGCAGTAGCATTTGATAAATTTGTACGATTTTTCTGTCACTTTCCCACTGGATTTGCTGCTAGTTTCTTTTTCCGCAGAACTCTTTTCCTCTTTGTACATTTAATTTAGACATTCCGACTAGAATTCATTCAACGCAAATGGAAGTTAAAATTAGCCGCCGATCACATCGCCATGTAGACAGCAATCCAAGGAGATATTTCAAAAAGGTACGCTTTTGTTGCAAGAGCCATTGTCTACACCGAGAGGCACACTGCAACTCGTACAACTATTGATAGACATGCCTGGGGGAAGGACCCTAACCGGTAGGTGGGCAACCATTCAACTTTTTCATGGATGACACGAGTCACGTGGTGTATCCGCTCGCCTTTTCTCCCGCTCGCCATTGATGCAATTCGGGGAAGGGGGAAGACTTCCGATCGCTTTTGAACCCTAACGCAAAACTAAGCAGATTTATCATTCACTCTCGAGCCCAAAGAAGTTTCACTCCAAAAATCGTATTGCATCTTTAGCGTCAAAGTACATTATTGAATTAAATACGTTGTTGTATGAAGGAAGCGTGAGGAAATTTTCGATTGAAAAGCACCGAAATAGTCCCATTAAGTAGTAAACTGAACAGATCCATCTGTGGACGGGACTAGTTTCGAACGTCCCGATTGTTAGTTTTGGGTCGTCTGATATAGACGAAAATAATCCTTCAACACGCGAGTCAAAATGCTTACTAGACGGAAGTACAGTCGAAAGAGAATCTAGTCTCGTAGCATACTTGAATCCTTCACTTGCCGAATCAATTTTGTGCGAGACTTTCGATTATATATACCCTTACACACCTTTAATAACACGACACTATTGTTACCAACTACATTTTTTCAAAACAAGTTCTAATTAGCCTTACCACCACTGTAAATGGCAGTCTTTAGACACTGAATAATTTATCTCTGAAGCTAATCTGATCAACTCCATACTAAAAAATTCATTAAAAAAATCTAGTTAAACCACTGCAATCTTTCCTCAGCTACGGAGGCATCTGAAAGTTTGTTCAATTTCATTGTTCCTGTTAGACAGGAGCCATTGTCGCTCACGTGAATCGAGTACGAGAGAAATATGTTGTATTTACTCCTATAGTAGCTCGAATGCTTATAAATTTCAAATTTGTTGCGAGCTGTTCTAGAAAAATCAAGCTGTTTTATTAAGATAGATGTTAATAAAACACGAGGAAAAATGAATCTAATAATATTTCAATACAAGTTATTGGCAGAGAGCTCTGCTGAAGAAAGCCATTTCCCATTTATTCTCATTAGTCAATCTTTCCAAACACTTATTGAAACACAGTCATATTTTCTAATAGCTTATCTTTGGAAACTGAAACACTCCTTATGCAGCAAAATGTAAATGACACAGATTTTAGGATTCTTCTCTACATAAAGTCGAAAAAGAACTCTAGTCTGTATCAAAAATATTGCCAAACGGAAAATAGATACTGTCAGCATTTCAAATTTGCTCACCAACTAAAACGTAATAATTATCCGATTGCATTTTTAGCCGCTGAATAAAAAGTAAGCAATTTCTATAACCATGGGCATTTGTTTAGTTTATAGAATTTCAAAAAGGAGAATGAAAAAATCAATTTTTTGAACCCGATATTACGAATAACCTCGAATTAATAAACGATACGTTCGGTTCCAATGGATTCGTTAAACTGGGGTTCGATTGTAACTGCATTCAATATTTGTACGAGTTAAACAGAATAGCGGCAATTTTTTTTAGATTTCATGATATTTTTTATATATCGATTAATTTCACAATATCCAGCCGAGAGCACGTTTCACTTTAGAGTCAGTTTAATGGGACAAATGCCCCTATCGTACTCTAGAATTTTTTGAATCAGGAACGAGATTGCTTGAAGTTATGTATAACTTGCTAGTTCATGCCAGGCAACTTGCGTCTGTATTTTCTACCGTTAAGCTTCACGCAGGAAAACTCCGCTCTCAAATATATGCCACCTAAAATATAAAAAACAGACAATTATCCTGCATATTTCTTCAGACATGGAAGTTTTTTTAGCCGACAAAGATTTGTAAGACAGTCATAGCATTAATATTTTCTTAACACCGATTGAACTTCAAGTTAATAAATGCAAGATGTAGTTCCTCTGGTACCGTTTCAACATAAATAGCGATAGGATAAGAGCAAATTTAGTTTAGGTTCCATTTTCTTGATAGAGAAGCCGTATTGTGACCACGTCCTCTAAACTCTGCAGATGATCCATTACTAAAGACAGGTATATATATATATATATATATACGCCAGGGGAAGTTCGTTTGAGGACGAGATTTGGTGCAACAATAGTATTATTCCTTCGCGTGTTAAACCCTCAATGTAAAAGTGCCGAATGAGCAGTTAATTTAGAGAAAATAGCCTTCGAAATTCATATGCGACATTTATACAATTAAGTCAGTGCTTCTCAAAATTTTAATATTCGCAACCCAATATTCAATAATAATTTTCATCGCAACCCCCCATATGATGTATTGAATTCAAATACTACACTTTAACCTCTTAATTACCACTGGCGTATATCAATTTCTCGCTCAGCCAAAGCATTAATTTCCTCTGACGTATATACGAGTCTTTCGAAAGATATTTCCATGCGCTGCTGTCCATAAAATTATTCCGAAGGCTTTAGAATGCAAAAAAGGGCCTTAATTGTTTGAAGTATTTAATTTCAGATTTGCTTCTTTACAATAAAATTTTATAATAAAATAAATTTACGGAAGTCGTATTGTACTGGACTTTACTCGCCATTCCACTCACGTTGATGTCTTTAACCGTCTTTGTCGTAATTTTATTAGAAAGAATTTTTTTGCTCGATTGTTATCATTAAAAATTAAAATTCTGAAGTTACGCTTAGTTTAAAATACTTAAAAAAATATTAGTTAAAATACTGTAAAGTTCAAAGTATCTAGGTTTAATAATTTCTCTTTAACTCCATCTACCGATGGTATTTATATGAATCCCCCCCCACACACACTTTAAAGTTACATAGAATAACCTTTCTTACGGAAACTCCGATACGTAGCATGAATATTCTTTGAAATCCATTTTTCCCAAGATATATGGAGTACGATTTCTAGGATTAGTATTTTAGCAGGGAAGGTGAATAGTTTTTATAGCAGAAATAACGTCAGCCGATTGCAAAGGTTCTCATTTTTATCCCGAAAAATAGTTAATGTTAAAATTTAAGTGTCTTGTGTGTTAATGGGGGCCTTAGAAAACAATTTGACTCTTTATTTTAAGTGAAGAGTACAATTTTACAATGGATGATCTTTAGTTAGCTCAAACTGATTAAATTCCCCAAAGTTGAATATTTTGTCTACGTATATCCTTTAATTTTCAATGTAGTGATCCGAAAAATATTGCATGAAAAAAACTAGTAAATCAATGCTGTAGATAAAGGGTTAAAAGAGCTCAACACCGACTATTCGAGGATGCTATTGTACATCATATTGTAAAAATGTGAAGACAGTGGGCATTGGACACGCGATCAGGCTAGGCTTTCCCAGATGTACCCCTGCAATGTTTGCCCTTTGTTAGTAGTAAAACCAAGTTTGACTTTAGATTTAAATTTGCGTGAATTGAAACTGTAGGTCAGTGGAGATAATTAGAATTCGAGGTATGATAACACTCCGTTCCCGACACTGGTTAAAATAGTGGCATCTAGTATATTCTGCATCAATTGGGATCTGAAGCCTCATTCATTACATAGAGGAGCATTGAAATTTTGCATAAGCATAACTAATGCATTTAGGTTTTATTGATGTTAATGCGAGGGTACACTCGAAAGCTCAAGCGAATACAAGAACTCTGTGGGATATGAAGAACTTTGTTCTGTACCCATTGGTAAATAATCCTTCATTCCCTACAAGTCTTAAAATTTCAGTGTTCATTTGACTGGCAATCTCATTTAAGCGCTAATCTTGATCTTGCGCACAATCCCTTATCATAATTTAAATTTTGTTTCAAGCCCGGATAAACTTCAGCAATAACTACATCATTTTCTATTAACAGAATTCTCTGGAAAGGGAAATACAATCCCCAGCATCTGCGTCCAAACACAACAGATTTTCAATTGCGTCACTGCATAATGTTCCGATCATGAAGATGCACTCTAATATTAGTTTTAAGGCTAAATTTTCCAGCTTTCGCCCATAAGCTGGACGATTTTTAATACAGGCTCCTATTTCATCTGCCAGTCTACTCCTCTGGATTAATGGGAAAGTTTATCGGAAATCAATAGTCAATGAAATACCATTCCTCTCATAGTATCTGTACCATCTCGTAAATCCTGGAAAGTCCGATTTAACACTTCTATAGTCTTCCTACACTAAAAGCTTAGATTGAAGCATCCCGCCTCGATAGCCATTTTTCGCTGAAGTTACAGATGAGTGAATCTTCATGTTCAAGACTCAACGGTAACTTTTAAACAGAACGTGCAGTACCACCGCCACTCAGTTGCGCGGCTAAACTGGGAGTTACATCAACTGCTATTTCCGACGGATACAGTAAAGAGTTTAGCAAAAACCTTTCAATTCCTCCAAGGGCGTCAAGAAAAGCACACCACTGCCGAATTCTATTTTAAGCAACACTTTATGGTAAACTTGACTTTGTTCTGGAGTTGAGGTATTAATTCTGTTACAATGCTATAAAATTTTAGTCAATGAAATTGCTCGAGAATTGGACTAAGTCATTTTCATCAACTCGCACGGAATAATCATTCCAAAATCCATGTATCTTCTTCCTAACCATTGTGAAAACCTTTCAGTTATTGGCTTTTTATTGTAGATTTGTTCATTGTAGGCAATATCTGCATGTATTTGTTGCAGTCATCGTAAAATGTCTTCTGCCATGAATTCTGTACTTATTCGAGAAGTTAAATTACAAGGATCTCATGATACAAGTATTGCGTAACATTCCCCAGTTTTATTTGACGATTGGCATAGTATTGATTGAATATTAACGTCGCACTGTTCAGCTACAGGAGGGCTTTTGGCGACGGTCCACGTAATTTTGAACCATGGTTAAGTGACGTGGACGACACCCGAGCTACCCCCCTCTCCTGACTACCACACCAACGGGAGGGCGTTTCAGCTCTCGACAGATTTAACGTGCATCACTGCTCTACACGGCGGGTCTTCAGTGGTACTTGGCTCGAACTAGTGACAAGGCAAGCCACGATCCGATACCACTCGACTACCGCGGCCACGATTGGCATTCTATGGCTTCTCAGTAGTAATATCTTGATATGAAATATCTAGGTTCAGTATAAGTGAAGAATTTCGCACAAAACTGTCTTATATTGGAGTTACTCTTTAACAATTTCGTCGAGTATTCCCTATTCGATAAATCAAATTTTTGAAAACTGAAACAGCTTTCAATCACTCAGTTTGCTAAAACTAGTCATTTCTCGCTTTGAAGAGTGGGAGAAAACTTGTATTAAAATCTCTGGGATTGTCGGAATAGGTTTTTAGCGATATTTTTTCAAAGTTTCAGTTTGACATTTAATGAAATACTATTTAAAAAAATTACTTTTAGTAATGTTAAATTACACCGTTTAGTTATGTTACACACGCAAGGAAATTAAAATTTCTATAGTACTGACTAATTCATAATATTGCGCCAACTTGGCGGGGTGGGGAGGGTAAGTAGTGCCCCGTGGTTACAATCGCGTAGTTCCTGTTGGAATGCGGGGATTAAATACACCCCACGTTACTCACTGTTAATTTAGCTTTCCATTGTGAAAGAATTGGGAAAACTCGCGTTTTTTAGGCAATAAAACGCAAAAGTAAACTCATTCGTATTTATAATAGGATTAAATTAAGTCTTCTAGATTTTGAACTTAAAAAAAGTTAAATATTCACATCATATATAAATGATTATATTAACATTTGTTATAGAAACATACCATATGAAATGTTTATAGCTCGATTTAAAAAGTAAAATGGTTACATAGTTTTACATTATAAAAAGAATTTTATAATATTTCACGATTCATATAATAGGACATACAATAAACTAATCCTGTGTAAGTATATATAAAGCCTTTGCTAAATCCAATAACTTTTAATTGCAAGAATTATTTAGAAAGTGTGAATAGCAACTCGAACCTCAACGCACAAAGGCATGTTGCCACCTATGCTACTGCTTTTCTGGAGCGAGTTTAAATTTAATTCTATAAATGTCAAGTCGAATTTCGAAGGCTATTCTTTCCGAGTTAAATGCCCATTCGGCAATTCTTACATCGAGGATTGAAACACCCTAAAGGAGTACTACTGTTACAGAGTCTGGCTCCCAAACGAATTTCCCCCGTCATGCCCTCCCCTTGTTCACCTGAAAAGGAAAAATCTGAGACTGATCTCGCACGGGATAGAAATAGGGCTTCAGAGCGGGTTTTTACTATTTTGTACCCCTCTCCCCCCATGAACACATGGGCTGCTAGTTGCCCACCCCTGAATTATAGGATAAAGCCGAATATTTTATTTAAAGTTAAATTATGAGGGAAAGTTTGTTTTGCGAACTGAAGAGTTTAGTTTTACTAATATCATACAGTCTACGATAGTAGTCAGTTTCAAGAAAACCAATGCACCATGTTTAAATTTAGGAAACTGACAGAACGTACAAACACTGAAGTATTTGTATCTCATTTCCAGTAATTGAAAAGGCTGTGGACACTAAGCCAATTACAAACTTTTCAGAAAGTCAGCGAAGAAACTCCGGATTACCAATTCGGATCCTAGAGACAAGGACATTACTTTAAGGTTACAGTACTCTTTCAAATAACTTTTTGGAGACTAAAAATAACTTGCGTTTTATGTTATATTAAGTTGATTCTGAAAATAAAGAATCTAGTTTGACCAGCCATTATTTTACAATTTAAAAAATTCAAATTCTCAAAATCCTATAAAACACTCAGTTTAAAATCTTAGTCCTTTTAAGCGATTTTTCTCGGATTATTGCGAACAATTGCAAACATCTCCTTCACGTCGCTTAATTCTTTGCTCTTTCAACCAAGCTAGTTGTTTATTGCTCCTCTCTGCTATAAAGTTAACTCGCCGGCCGTGGAAAGTTACCCCCCCACACGAGTTTTCGCCCTTCAATCAAGGAAGCTCGTTACTTTGAAAATGGACGGGGGTTCCCTCCCAGACAACCTGCCCGACAACATGGAGTTTTTGGATTCGGACTGAAAATGAATGGGACGAAGGGCAATCGCCTTCTCCCTCTCCTGCGGACATCTCTCGTTGGAAAAACACTTTGAACTCTTCTCAGTACGCATGAACATTCGTCTCGACATACGTGATTTAACTAGACGCGTCGAAAGATATTTCGAAGACGAATTGTCCAAGGATAATTATATTGCCGATCTTAACGCCCTATTTGAAGGCCGGGTGTTTTTTTCATAAACTTCAAAATCAACAATTAAAAAATTCAAGTCATCGCTGAACCCATAAATACCTTAAACCTCGGATCCTACCAGGGTAAGTGCATCTACCAAGACAGAGGAAGGTGTTTTCAAAACCGTGAAAGGCCGTAAGGGAAGGAGCCCTACCCGACCTGATGCCTCAAAATCTCAAAATGTTCGAAGTGTGAACAATGAACAAATGACGCCCTTGAAGTCCCTCAAGACCATGAAAACGAGGATGACACCGGAGTCATTACCGAAATCCACAACGTTGTTCGCCCTCCACCTCCAGTAACCATCGACAATGTAAACCAGTCGAACCAACTTCTGAAGTTGCAAACTATCACAAATCAAAAACCGAGAGGAAGAATCATCGGGAAGGGTTTCCGAGTTTACCAGGAAACCCCCGAAGCATATGCAATCAGACGTTATGTCGACTCTGAAAAAATGGAATCCTTCACTAACTAGCTCAGTAGCGAGAAGGAATTGGAAGGTTGGAATCACTGTCAGTGAATTTAATGCTATGGCAAACCGTAAAACTGAACTACCCATGCCATTGTTACTCGTCACTCTCACAGAAACAATATTAATAAGGATATCTTCAATATGACGGAAATGCGCTATTTAGAAATTACAGTGGAACCACTTCGACCCAAACATGGATCGGCACAGTGCTTTCGTTGCCCAGGGGTTTTTTTATTCATCTAAATTTTGTATCAGAAACCTAAAGTGTGCGAAATGCGAACAGCCTCACCTCACCAAGAACTGCGCTAAATCCTCCGAATCGGACGCAACTTGCTGTAACTGTCAAGGAAACCACCCTGCGAGTGTCACAGGTTGCCATCGCAACCCATTAAACAAGTCACCGCCTCCCCCAAGGTCAATTTCTGGGAAGATAGCCAGAAAACGTAGAGAAATGCAAGAAGCGGCAAAAGCCAAAGCAGAAGCAGTCTGATCAGCTACGGTCCCAGCTAACCCAGCTTGAGTTCCCACTCCCACGAGTGAGTGCAGTTCATACAAGAAATCCTACTTCCTCACGAGCGAGTGCAGCTCCTCGACCGAGGCCAGCATCCAACTCTCCTGTAAGTCAAACTCCCACCAGCCATAACTGCAACGAATCCAGCCAAACTGCAAACATCACTGAAACTCGGAAGCAGTTACGCGCCCCTAAAATCGTAAAAATATTTCAAGTTCTGAAGGAAATCTGTCATCTGCAACTCGGATAAACCCCTAGCAGACCGTGCCATAGAAGTAACCGCCCTTCTCCAACTTGACCTTTCAATATGATCCGGACACCCAACGGGAGAAACACTCAAAATTGTTAGTTGGAACGCAGACGGAGTCGGGAGTAAAATTGATGGACTCGCAACATACATAACCAACAATGACCCAGATGTGATTGCCCTACAAGAGACTTCTTCGCCCCCAGCCTAGACCTCAACACTGCTAACTATACAACCCACAGAAACGGCAGGCTGGCCCACCGAGGAGGGGGAACTGCCATCCTCGTTAAAAATTCCATCCCTCACAGCTTCCAAATTACTACCAGCTCTGTAGAGTCCACTACAGTAGTAATAGAAAGCCTACCTACTAACATTACAGTCTGCTCTTTGTACAACCCCGGGATCTTCAGCCAGAAGCCTCGTTCCAGACCTTCAAGAGTTAGAAATAGACCACAGTGTATCGTTGTGGGTATTACAACGCGAGGCACACCTCCTGGAGTGTAAATACGATCAATAACTCAGCTGGCACTACCCTCGCTCATTTTATCCGAACCAGTGGCTTTCTGCTCACGGCCCTACTAGAGTTTCAGTCCGTGGCAGGCCCGCAACCCTAGACTTCAGTCTTTCCTGCGGAGATTGATCCAGATCTTACCAGCGATCACAATCCTGTTCACTTTGTCATGTCCACCGATTCTTGAATTTCCTACAAGCAAAACTTGTAGGACCCTTACAAATTGGAACAAGTTCCAAGACCTCATATCTAATTCACCCTTCCCGGAACCCCTCCCCCCCAATCAACAATATTGAAAGAGAACATGCTATACTTAATTTCAACTCTCAAATTCATACTGCAATCAACCAAGCCAGCAAATTCAAACCAATCCTCAACACGACTAACGTCCCATTCGAAACCAGGCTCAAGATCTGGGGAAAACCACCTGCGCAAGCTTTGGCAGAGAATGCAATACCCTCCCCTCAAAGCGGAAGTCAACAGGCTTCAAAGAGTTATCCGAAACGATCTTAGGAAAATAAAAGAACATGTTTGGGACTCATTACAGGAAGACGCAAACATCGATGTTTATTCTCTCCACAAGCTCGTCGCAGCCAATAGCAGCAAGAACAATATACTCAACCCCTCCCCCTGCTTGGTTTCCGAGGCCTGGTTTACAGGACAAAAGAAAAAGCCGAGCTTTCGCCGACAGCCTCGAGGAGTCATTCACTGAAAACAAGATCCCTATGATGACGATCACATTAACAAAGTGGACAGAGCAGTAGGATCTTTTCTGAACTATACTGCAATCATCCCACCTCTCACCTCCCACAAGTCTGCGACATTTCAAAACTCATCCATAAAACCCCGGGGCAAGACCAAATCAGAAATATTGCTCTGAAGTCTCTCCCGATGAATCACCAAGATTTTCAGCAAATACCTTCAATATTTCCCTTAGATTTTGAAGCACTGCACAGTCACCCTCCTTCCACCAGCCTCATCTCCTGTGTTACCAAGCTCTTCGAAAAAATTCTATTATCCAGGATCCAAGCTTTCTCTGACGCCCACAATCTCATTCCCGACTTGCAACATAGTTTCAGGAAGAAAACTTCAACTTGTCATCAGCTACTCCGAACCACTAATAAAACCATTGGCGGCTTCAATAGCCACCGTACCACCGAAGGACTTGGAGAAAGCTTTCGACAGAGTTTGGCATAACGGACTAATCTATGAATTCAAATGAACTCCCCCCCCCATACCCGATAAAAATCATACACGAGTACCTTCGCAATAGGATTTTAAGTCACAATCAACTCTGCTTGCTCGAGAATTTGAAGTATCCAAGCCGGCTCTCCACAGGGAAGTAGTTAGTCTACACACGACTTCCCCACCACTCCAACAGTGGAGGTTTGCCTCCTCGCTGAGATGCAGCCATTTTATCCTAAGCGCATACTCCGGAAGCAGTTCGGAAAACCCTGCAAACCTACCTTAGAAAATTGAATAAATTGCTCACATTATGGCGCATCTCAGTCAATACTACCAAGTCCCGAGCCATCATCTTCAAAAAAGGAAACTACAATAATACGCTCAGCCCTCGCGAATTATTAGATAGTTCCATCCCCTGGTGCGACGAAGTTCTCTGTCTCGGCATCACCCTCGATAAGAAGCTCACCTACAAAACCCCATACTGCAAACTTCAGAAAAATTCAAGACTAAACTCTATTCTCTCAAGAAAATCCAAGCTCAACCTCGATAAAAAAAATACCAATTTAGCTTCAATATCTGATCCCAGTACTATATGCTTGCAAGATCTAGGGAACTTTGACAAATTACCTTATTAATAAGTTACAAGTCCTGCAAAACAAGGCCCTTCGAACCATCTTAAACGCTCCGGTCTATATTCCAAGAATCATCCTCCATAGAAAATTAAAAATAGCCTCCATCCGTACAAGAATTAGAACTCTTTCATTACCTTTTTACAATCGGCTTCCATTGCATCATAATCCTACTATTAGACATCAATCAAGCTAACCCGTTACTGGAACTCACAGACCCCTGCCGTGCAACAACTCTACCTAGAAGTTTCAATTGAAGGCTAAAAACGAAGTGTAGCTTCCAAGGGCTAAAAAGAAAAAGTTTCTCCCAACCTGACCCTTCGCCTCCCTCCGGGGAAAGCGAAAATTACAAGACTGATTGACTTATCTACTCTAGTTGAAGGCCGCCCTTTTTAGGCACCGTCTTTCCCTTGCCCGCTCTTTTTTGGGCCGATTTTTCTCAGGCAATGTTTTTTCCGCAATCTGTTCGAAGATCGCATTGCGCTTTTTATCTTTTTAGGTTACTCAGACGGAGAAGAAACGCCCTCCGGGCGTTGGGTCTCTAAAGTTCGGATCACCCTTGTCTAACTAAACCTGGAAAACCCATAAATACTTTCATATCAACGTTAACACTTCATAAAGAAAATAGCTAGAGATCTGACCAAAATCCATACCAACTTTCATAGGACACGTTTAGGAATAAATACACGATTTCAATACTCATCTTGAATAGTATAACCTTGGGGATTAGAAGTCAATTTTGTTTTTCAAGATACAAGTCTGAGAAAAACGCATTTACAGTTTGTCTAGATACAAAATGAAAATCCATAATGTCCTTAATGCTCTAGTCTAATATGTTACTTGTTCTACAATAAAACACTTTAAATACGACTGAATATTTCAATTCAAAAAATGTTCTTGCATACTATTAATAGCTTTTCACAACAAGTTATTTCGATTAATCTCGAAATATTTGCGCGGAAGTATTGAAACAAAGCATTTATTATAAAATAAGGCAAAAATAGCCAAGTTTGAACATTAAATTTAGTTTCAGTTTTAAAAATTGGACAGCTTTCAGCTCAACTTGAAGTTCTTTTTGTGTAACTTGAAAATACAGAACTACAATACATTTACCGTGATTAGTTTTGTACATCATGGAAATATTCAGATTTAACTGCAATACTGGACTTCAGAATATTTGTACTCCAAAGATGAACGAAAGCATCAACAGAGGGTCAATGCATCATTTTCAGTAGTTTTATCGTCTCTTCGAAATATTGTTTCTCACACCAACTAGAAGGTTTTAGCCATGGCATTTTCTCAACAGGAAAAGTTTAAAGTTATATAGGCTATAGTTAATTTAAAATTGGCCTCGGAACCAGTCATAATTATCCGACTACGAGAACCAAGCATAAGGAAGTAGAAATTTTACTTATGAAAAAATGGTTATTAAATAAAATTAATAGCCATATCACTCTAAAAGAATAGATTTTTCAAAAATAACTTCAAATTTAAGAGTGAAAAAATGTTTTAAATTAAAACCCAATGCCTGCGCTTAAAAACTTCAAATATCCGATAAACTAACGCGTCATTAGGCGGCAATCTTTATAATTATTTGGGACACAAGACGTAAAAACGTTTTTCGCCATCTACGAAATTTGTAGGGTACCGTGTAGCATATTGCACGAGTTATCCTCCGATAATGTCGTTACGCTTTCCAAGAAATGGAAGACAAGTTCGATTTGTCGTTTGCTAGAATACAACTTCATGAAATTTTTAATACTGGTTTTAAAGTCAAGATTTAGAAAACGACAAGAATTACAAGACTTAATAACTTAGCTTTCGTACGTTACATAGAAATTCTTCAACTAAAGAACAAGCCCAACTATATTGTAGCAGTAACATTTTTCCCGAAAGGAATAACCCCTTTAAATATTAATTGTAGAATCGAGTTATTCATTCCAGCAAGATAACCATAAGAAAAAAAAACACCTACTCCGATGTTTGTAGGGAACATGGTTGCATCATTTTCGGCTAATCAGAAATAGTCCAGCTTTTTTTGAGGGTACCATGAAATAGTCCCAAATTCTTTATTTTAACACAGCACCAAAAGCTACTTTACAACTTCCATACACTGCTAGAGATCACAAAGGATTCATTCACTATTTTGCAACGAAACTCACGTTTCTTCACGTCCCACAAGGATATGGATCTGCAATTGATCCTCTATCCCCTATCTGATAATGCAACGAAACTCATTGGAATCAAAGTCCTTTTATAATTATTTGATTCGAATTCTCGACCAACAGCGTATTACGAAGAAATGTGAACGCTTTTCATTGGATAAGAAACAAATAATTAAAATTCGCTTCTTTTCATTTACTAGAACTTATTAGTATGTTTTACACAGTAAAATCCGTTATCTATGAACAAAAGGTGTGCCGCGGTAGCCTAGTGGTTATGGCTTTGGATTCATGGCTGGCGTGTCATGAATTTGCCCTTATACCACTGAAGACCCACCGTCTAGAGGGGTTGATAAACATTAAAATTGTCGAAGCTCAATATCCCCGTTAGCGTGGTGTGGAAGTTAGGAGAAGGGAGTGCTAGCTCAGGTGTACTTTTCATCACTTGATCATGGTTCAAAATTGCGAGATCCATAGCCTACGTGTCTTGTGTGGCTTGGTAGTGCAAAGTTAATATCAGTCTCCCTCACTCACTGAACAGAAGGTCTCTCATTCGGTATAGCGATTACTGACGCTGACTGCTGTGCCGCAGGGCCTAGGCTCGAATTCCGGAGATGGCATGCATGTTTGTAAATGTATAGTGACATAGGGCATGGGAGTACTGTAAATAGCCGTCGAGCAGCAAGTTCTTTTTTGAAGTTGGTAAAAGGGGATGAGAGGTGGAAGGCTCCTGGCCACCTCCAGGGTGTTCTACCTCAAAATTGGGAAGGAACCGAGCCAAATCGTTCTGTCACCTGCACGGTGCTCAGAACTACAGTTAACGACAGGCATACATCTAGCCCTTTTCTGCGATGAATTTCATGGGCCTAGATCAGACAAGTGGTACTAACAACAACACACCACAAATGTATTGATTGATCAATGAGCTTTTCTGCTATTGAATGGTGGATGATCTTGATTATGGTTTTGTGTTATTTGAATTCGTTTGATAGTCCTTTTTGCTACCCTTTTTTCTCTTTTGCAAATTTTTAAAGCGACAATGCTCAAGTAATTTATTCATTACTAACAGTTCACTACTAGAAAATACCTAAATCTTTCATGATGGAACCAAAAATCCCCTTCTTATAGCCTAATTAATAAAGAAATGAATTCATAAGCTAAGAAAAATATGGCTTCGGGTTTTTAAAAGAACATTGAATAGGCTCTACTATTACACGTTAAATTTATTACGACTCAAAATCCTCGCATTGTATGCTCACATTGGGATAGAAACTTAGGTGTCGACTTCGTCGCTTCGTTTTGATTCAAACTTGTGAAACTAGTTTTTAGATGCGGCAGCCTAGTGGTTGATAAAAGCTATGAATGAATTGAAAAAAGTCATGGAAAAACTTGTTGCACTTGTAACTGTGACTCTCAAAGAAACCATAATTCAAGTACGCATACAAAGTGATGAGGAGAACGTGTGAAAGGAGAGTGTGCTAATGATATTGAATAACTTTGACTTTTCAAGCGGATTCGAGCGGGTGAGATCGTTTTGAATTTTTATTTTGTATTGAAAATTAGTTCATTTAACTTTTATTCTATCTTCGGATAAGAGTTTTTAATTTAAGTATTTACACAAGATAGTGTATTTATACAAATTGAAGTGTTGGAGTAGGGAAGACAAAATGGGTGACTACCCTCACCCAGATAATAATATGGAGGTAGAGAATAATAACTTTTCATTCAATAAATATAGGTGTAATTTAACAGATATAGAATTATTGACCAAGTTTCCGGAAAGACAAAATTTAAATTCGAGTCCAAATATTACAATTTTCTTAAAATCAGAAAATAAATTTCAGAATGGCAATCCACTTAAACTAAAAGAAAGTATAATGAAAGCATTCCCAATTAAAAAAAGTATTTTGAGTATAAGCAAAACAAGAAACGGCGAGATTATAATTAAAACAAATAATTGCGAGACCGCCAAAGAAGCTTTAAAAATTAAAGAAATTAATGGTGTAAAAATAAGTGCATGATTGTCCTTTACTGGCCTAACCAGTAGTTATATTTTACAAGGAATAGACACAGAATATACAATAGAAGAAAAAAAAGTACAGCAACAAATCTCGAGAAATGAAGCAATTGAGAAATTCCAAAGGGAAAAAAAAACATCATACTTGGCCAAAACCTATAAAGATCAAACAGAGAAGATAGAAAATCTTGAAAAAAAGTTTGCGAAATTAGAGTTGAAATTTGAAGAAAACAATAACATATTCGAAAAGAAATTAGAACAAATAGTACAACGCTTCACGACAGAACTAAATACCTTGGTAGCACAAATAAATTTAAGATTTTCTTCCCTAATGAATACCATGAAATCCACCCTAAAAAAAGTAGCATCCAATGTAACAATTCAAAAAGATGATGATTATCTAATAAATAGAAAACAGAATGAAAAAGCAAAAAGACTCAAGAAAATATCAGAACAGAGAGGAAATACATTAGAAAGTACAGTAGAAAAAATAAAGGAACTTAAATAAATAATCAAATTTTCTTATATTTTCTCGCTAAAAACTCAATATTAATCTACTTTCTTTTTTCGAATATTTAAACCAATTTGTAGTATCGCACCTTTTTTTTTTTTCGTTTTAAATCATGAACATAATCCAATGGAATGCACGTGGAATTAAAAACAAGAGGTCAGATATTCTTTTCGTGCCAATTTTTCAAAAAGCAAGTATTTTAATAATTCAGGAAACTTGGTTACAACCAAATGATATTTTCACAGTTCCCAATAAGAATATATTCAGAATTGATAGGGAAATCAAAAGAGGAGGAGGGCTAATGAGATAGTTTTAAATAAAAAGATATTAGTGCAATAAAAATATTCTCAGAAATCAGTGAAGACTTAGAAATTTTAATTGTCAGAGTTCAGATAGATTTAGTTCCTATCACAATTTTTAATATATATGTGACAAATCTATACGGAACTTTATCACTAACCTTCTGAGTCGTCCTTTTTAGGGAAATTTAATTCCCTACCTATTTCCAATCAACTCCAAAAAGCGGACAGGATTCCTTGTTATGCATATTAGATAAAGTATTTAAGTCAAACGAAATAGTAAAGTTAGAGCAGTAGGAGATAGAGATTGAAGCATAAAGTTATAGTGCAGTTAAATTGAAGATTTCTTGTTGGAGATAATTTAATCTCAAGAAGAGTTGAGATTCCGTTGGTAATTATTGATTTATAATTAAAGTCTCATTAAAGTTTTAGGAGTGAGATTAAAGTTAAATGTTCAATAGGAACATTAATAAATATAAATCTGGGATCTCTTATCGTGGAAATCTCTGCGTGATCGTTATTTAATTGTTAATTAATTGGATCATTAATTAAGTTAATTTAAAGGATATTACCTTTAAAACCTCATAATACTAGTTAAATATATTTGTTAATAAGTCTTTGATTCTATTTGGATAAAATAACCAAATAAAGAAAGTTGTTTATAAAAATGGCTACTGGTTCTTACATGACTCCTATTTATTCTCGTTCTCAAAGTGAGGTCCTAGGAGACCTTCACATATACTTCTCACCGAGTAACTTTAAAGACATCAATTTATCTAAAATAGCATCATATATTGATAATCACAGCTTAATATTGGGAGATTTCAACGCATCTCATGAAATATGGGGATCAAAAAATTCCAGTGCTTCTGGAAAAAAGATTTTTGACTGGATCATTGAAAATGACTTAATATTATTAAACGAGATAAAAGTCCAACTTATCTCCATTCATCGGGAATTTATACATCTATAGATCTTTCTTTAGCAACTATAGATTTAAAGTATGATTTATCCTGGTCCACAAATACCGATAATTTTGGAAGTAACCACTTCCCTATAATTATTAATTACAAAAGAACAAACAGCTCAGCAACTAATAATTTTAAACAAAAAACAAATTGGAACAAATTTATCAATATTATTCAACAAAATTTAAATTTAAATGGAAACATAAATATAGATATTATAAAAGAAATTAAAAAAGTTCAAATCTTATCTCAAGAACCAGAAAAAAACAGATCAGTTCAAGAGCTCCATTGTGGACAGCAGCATGCGGGCATTTAAGAGCAAAAAAATAAGAAAAATCCTTAATAAAGCAAGGAAAAACTTTAAAGAAGAAGACTGGATAAAATATAAAGAAGTAAGCGCAAAACTTAAGCGAACAATTAAAGCCTGTAAAGAAAATTTTTGGCACAAGACCTGCGAAAAAATATCTTCTCCTAAAGTTCTTTTTAAAATAATCCGAATAATCAAAAATAGAACAAATTCTAACTATTCTTCATTTAAATTTGTTGAAAATAACGGAACCATATTAACAAACGAACAATCCCAAGCAAACTGTTTTTTACAATATTACACAAAACAAAACAACGATAATATTCCAAATATTTCTATTCCGGACAATAGCCAGGATATTAATAAATCTTTTTCTTTAAAAGAATTAGAAAGAGCAATATCTCATCAAAAGAACAGCAATCCAGGGCATGATAAAATTTCTCTCCAATCAATAAACCATCTCCCCATCAAAGCAATAAATCTCCTTCTGAAATCATTTAATGACAGTTGGTCTTCAAGGCAAATTCCAAAAGATTGGACTCACGCAATTATCCTACCTTTCATAAAACCTCACAAAAATCCCAAGGAAGTTTCGTCATACCGTCCTATTTCTCTTACTTCAGTAATTGCCAAATTATTAGAAAGAATGATTCTACATAGAATGCTAGATTTCAGTTTTCAAAACAAAATTTTTCATGTTAATCATCATGGTTTTTACCCTCACAGAAGCAGCATTAATACATTACTTCAATTACAACATGACATTATACTGGCTAGAGGACGCAAAGAATATTTTCTTTTGGTAGCGTTGGATATTAAAGCAGCATATGACTCAGTGTGGCCAAATGGCCTTATTTCTAAATTAAACAAAGTTGGATACTCTGGTAGATTACTACGATGGATTCAAAACTTCTTACATCAGAAAACAATTCAAATCAATTGGAGGAACATTTTTTCAAAAATGGTTACAAACAATTATGGTGTACCCCAGGGTTGTATCTTAAGTCCTTTCCTTTTTATGATTTATATGTCAGATATTTTTGAAATTCAACATGCCAGCCATCTTCTGGTTTATGCTGATGACATATTTTTATATAATAGTGGTACAAATTGGAATAAACACGGAGAAAAAAGATTTACTCAAAAATGAGTACGTAGATACACTCAATTTGAAATGACTATGATTGCATCAGATTTGACCGCATGCTTTGATTGAATTTGATTCCTTACATATACTCAAAATCCCCAAAAATGCTAATTAGAGCTTTCGGAAAAATTAAAAAAGATATTCAGGATTGCAGAAACTCTTTTAATATATCGGCTACATATTTTGATAATTGGGGCTTAACAACAAATTTAATTCTCATAAATCTTCCGAACTATTTTTTGTATCTACCACGCTACCCGCGGAAGAACACATGAATACAAGATTGTTTTGATTTTTGAGTTAAATGTTCTCATTTGTATTTCTTAAGTAACTGCCTTTGAACGAAAAATTTAATGGGATAAATATTCACCTTATTTTGGTGGATTAGTGTTATAAATGTAATATAATTTACTTGATTCATAATAAAAGTCATTTTGTATAAATTATTCAGGCAAATAATTTTGTTACTTTGGAATAATTTTAAGGTGACCAGATTTTTAAAATGAAAAATTTAAGAAAAAGTTACAACGTAAATGTATGAA
This sequence comes from Trichonephila clavipes, assembly GCA_019973935.1. Taxonomy (NCBI): domain Eukaryota; kingdom Metazoa; phylum Arthropoda; class Arachnida; order Araneae; family Nephilidae; genus Trichonephila; species Trichonephila clavipes. Next base: position 33,853 of record BMAU01001607.1, on the reverse strand, counting down.
ACATTTTATTAATTCAAACAAAAATCCATTTTTTCGTTTCTCAATATATTTTATAATTTATCGGAAATTTCGGATCAAAAATTACCTTTCATCTTTACTATAAGTAATGCAGCTAAAAATATCAACATTCAATCTTGATTTCTGACTTGTCCATAAATTACGAACTGAAAAGACTCAACTGGTGCATTAGTTCCAGGGCAGCGCAATGTAAATTAAAAAAAAAAGAATAACTAAATTTTCTTATGGGATGTGTTTATTTTTGAAATGGTTAAGTATTTCAACCCATCTTATCAATTTCAGCATGTTGATTTTCCAATTGTTTCAATTTTATTATAATTTAAATATACATTAAGTCTTCAAACGGACCATTGTCAATGATTTTAATATCAGGCATTTCTTTTGATAAAAAAAATCAACACAGTTTTCTATATCTGCCCAATTTACTTGCGATAAAGTCAAAAAACACCATTGAAAACTGTTATTTCCTGTGATATTTGTTTCAGACTATATTCCTCGACATATTGGAAACATGTTTGGTTCATCTCTGAATACAGAGATTAACAGATCTGTTTTAAAATATTGAAAAAAGGAGGATACTTTTCGAGGAAGGACAGGATCTATAAAAGGAGAATGGTTGATCATCTTAATAATTTTAGCTTTACTTTCATATTGAACTCTAAAATGTCTTGCATGGTTTGAAAAGGGTAAGTTTACAAAATAAATTTTCGTTTTCAATCAGTAACCTTTTCAGACTCTTTTACAAGCTTCACCTGTATGTAACGGAATCTTTGAACTATATTTTTACCCACTCTAAAAGGTCTGATTAATTCGAAATTTTGCACACTTTTCAAGGACTGATGACAATACAATAATTTTGTTCCATTGTCCTGATAAGGATCATGACGATTAACAATTTCAAATTTCCAGATTTGGTGACTAAAAGATTACGTTACAACTCTAAAGCGAAAACACTCATGTCAGTAATTTCTTATTATAATATAAACAATTGCCCACTTTCTTGGAAAATGGAAATAAATAAATGATAGTTTAAAAAATTAAAAAAGCATGCTTTTATTGTAGATCGAACTAAAAAATGAAAAATTAATTATAGTTTAAAAAAACCAAAAAAACACGCTTTTATAGTTAAACTAAAAAGTAAAAAATAATTCATAATGTAAGAATAAAGTGATTAACGAGAAAATATATATTAATGTCATTGTGGTAAAAGTGTGGGGTGCTTTTGTTCTACATTTATACACTAACTCGGCATTTCAGAATAGAACTAGAAAGAAATTATAACAATTGATATTGAGCACCCAACATTTTTATCACAATGACATTGTCTCGCTATATAATCATTTTATTCTTATATTAAGAATTATTTTTTCCTTTTTAGTTCAATTAACTATAAAAGTGTTTTTTATTTTTTTAAACTATAATTTTTAGGAGTCTAATTTCTTGTAAGTTTTAAAGAACCTTTTTAGCTAATTAGTAAATTTATGGAAAATGTGTTAAAGTTCTAATAAAAAATTATTTAAAGAGCTTCAACAATTTTTCAATATACTTTATGATTCCTTTCACTCTCATTTTCTAATATTGAAAGAATCAAAATTTACTGAACAGAAATTACAGAATGAGCAAAATTAGTTAGTAAAAATTGAATGTAATCTATATTTCAAGAATTCTCTTTTTATTTTTAGACATTACATATAAATATTAAATGTTCTTGATTACTAATATTTAACGAATATTTTATTTTATTAATAATTGCTCGACATTGTTTAAATTGGATAAATCAGTACTTACATATTATCACAACCTTTTGGCGACATTATATTAAATGAAGCATATATGATTGGCAATTCAGAGCATATGACACATGCGAAATTGGTATTGCCAGCAATTATTGCCATGCATGTATATAAGTACTAATTTATCTTATAACCCTGCATCACTCATGCGAAAAAAATGGCCTAAAGCTCTTGCGCAGGGTATCTCACACCCCCAAGGATGTTTACGTTCTGATTATACCATAAAATTTGTATAAAAAAGAAAGAAAAGTAGGAAATACATTATGTTTATTACATTTTTCACTCTTAAATTTAGTTTTTCTATTCTTTTTATAAGGGCATTCAGCACATTGTTTATACACTCCTTTAATCTAGTCGTGAGTGAGTGCAATGTTTTCACGGGATCTTAATTTTTTAAAAAAATCTTTATCTTATTAAAACTAAACATATAGGAGTAAACTTTGTTTTTTAAATTTAAAAAAAAATTGGAATTTCTTTTTTATTTTCTCTTATTGTTCCAGCAATATTTTTTTTCTTCAAAAGTTCATCTGAAAGTGGATAAGATGTGTACCACTTGCCTCCTTTAAAATTACGTTCTTCCCAAATGTTTTTGTTTCTCTCTATATAAAGCATTTATTTTCAACAGTGTCTCCCTCTTCTAAATTAGAATCGATTTCAGTAGAGGAATCATACTTGCTGTTATACATTTCATTCTTCCTCATAACCGTGAAGAGAATTTCTTCATCTGAAAATCTTCCCTTTTCTAAGTCCCGTGATCATGCCTGTGTGATCTAGAACTTATGGAATTTGGAATGATTATAAACCATAAATTTTGGGATATTTTATTAGAGCAAGGATTTTACATGAATTTTGAAATGGACTTAGGCTTAACAGAGAAAATCAACTGGTCCTATAGGAAGGTAGAGAAAATTTAGGTACATGCATATTATCGCAACAATGCCAACGTTCAGAATACTTCATCAAATTAGCAACCCTGATCTTCCACGTGTTGTACATGCTTAATTGACACAACCACGTATTTAATTTCATGTAATCTCGACAATAAAGTTGCGATAATATGTAAGTACCAAAAATTAATACAGCTTTGGTACAAAAACTCTTGTATGAAAGCATGTTACATACAAGTAAAAAACATAAGAAATCTGAGTAAGGAAGACCTGTGTACCTAGGGCCACCCCATTTTATTTGAATAATACTTAGTTCTAAGTTTTATTACTCAGTTGGGTGAGTGGGAACACCAATTCCTACTTTAGCACTCATTTTGAAACTTTTCAAAAGAAAGCGTCAGTTAGCTATAAATGTAAAACATTTTACATAGTCCGAAGTAAAGTTATGTAGCTCATCTCTTTTTATTGTTGTACAAAGTAAGTCAAAAATTTTCTTTGAATTTTTTTTCTTGTACATAATTTTTTGTAGCATTAAGAACTATAAATAAGATTTTAAGTAAATTCTCTCTCCAAGTGGATTTTCTGCAGAAGACATTTCGTATAAAATTACCTAGTCTTGTACCTGGGGCCACATAGTTGCCTTGTACCTAGGTACAATTGCAATTAATATTCTTTATGTTATTATTTTATTGAAAAAGTTTTCATGATAAAAAGAGGAAAATGGTCTTAATTATCTGAACCATTTTGATTTAGTCAAGTTTTGTATTATTATTGGATGTTATTAAAATGAGAGGAGTGTATATTTTGTTCTGAAACTTTTAACATGCTTGATTTATAAAAAAAAATATGTTAGCTACCATTATTGTTATTTTTCAGGATTATTTTATACAAACATAAGAATTCATTTAACTAACAAAAAAACTCAATTTTTTATAGTTATAAAAGTAATATAATTCTAAATCAGATTCTTACGATATTTCAATTAAATTTTTAATTTATCAAATTTTCTCTTAATGAGCAATTATAAATTCCTAACTTTTTTAGATACCTAGAAATCCTGACTGAGAATAAAATGGTCAAAACCTAATGCAGATAATATAAGAATTATCAGATATTGAAGATTCTCACATTCCACTGATGACGCAAATTCTACAGTAACTGATGTAAAAGATAGTATTGAAAAGGGGGACTTTTGTTTAATAAAAATACAAGGCAAAAAAACTAAACATTTTTATACGGCAGAAGTAATAGATGTTAAAAAAGAACGCAAGAGTGTTAAATTTCTGAAGAATATTGCACGTTCAAATAAGTTTCTTTATGATAAAGAAGAAACATAAAACTGGCAACAGAACTATTGTGTTCAAACTGTCTAAACCATAATCTGTTGATGCTTTAGAACGACAATGTATGCAGCTCACTTTTGGAACCAGTTTTTAAAATTAAATGTTGGATCAAAATACGTGCAATTCATTAATAATTTGGCACATTGCAATTTAAATGGTTACATGATAAATCAATGTATTAGCTGATATTGTTTCTTTTATTAAATTCATGTGTGTATGTTTGTTTTCTATTGATTACAGAGTGAAACCTAACTTTCAGGGAAAGGCCCTACGAACAATGATATTGTACCTAGGACCATTTGTGAATTTTTTAAAACCTTTTATTTCACAGAATTTAATATTTTAAGTACTTATATTTACAATTGGATGATAGTTAGTATAATGATGAGTGCATATTAGTTTCACATTTTTAAACAGGCCAGGGGCTCTGTTTTTGTGCATTGAAAAAATATGGTCCTAAGTACACAGGTTTCCCCTAATGGTTCAGTCCTAGGAGAGCCCACACCCTTGGAGCAAATTATTTTCGTTGGCGATAATTGCACCATCTTGGTAACTCTACTTTGATACATTATGTATGGCAAACCTAACTATTTCTGGAATTTTTGTATTTTGTCAGCAGGCATATCGAATTGCGTCATTTTGTTGTTGGGCCCCGGGCTGGAAATATGGCACGTGTGTGAGTGGATATACCTTTGAATTTTGTACTTTGTTGAATTCGAAATATAAGAAAAAATATTGATTGAATGGTGTATGAAGGAAGGATTGATTGCTTTGAATTATGAATGTTCTAAATGTAATGAGCGAATGGGATTATACAAACGAAAGAGTGCTGTTTTGGATGGATTTGAACGGAGATTTTGAATGGGTATGTTCGACCATTACCTCGCAGAATATTTATGGGCGCGCTCCCACGATTATTCTCTTAACGATGAGGCCTTCAAGGCTTCTTGTTAAAATCCGCTGTCATGCTGTACCCTCCACTCGGAAAAGACCAGCAGTAAGAAAGTAAGTGCTGTTTTTTTTTTCATCTTAAATACGTTTGATTAATTTTTGTATTGTTTACATATATTTTCATTACGATCCACCTTGTCCCGCTATATTCACTTGCCGCCATCTCATTCTGGCTTGGCGCTTTTTTGGTTTGTCGCCAAGGGTGTGAGCTCTCCTAGGACTGAACCTAAGAACAAAATGATTAACGAGAAAATTAATGTCATTGTGGTAAAAGGGTGGGGGACCCTTGTACTACATTTTTACACTAACTTTGTATTACAGAATAGAACTTTTAAGAAATTATAACAATTGATATCAAGCACCCCACGCTTTTAAATGCAGTTATTATTTTTCCATTTTCCCCACATTCCAATTTCCATAGTTTTTCCTGGCATTTCTAAATACCTTGAATTCTGTTTTTTTTTTAAATCCTGGTACCCATATTTTTCTAATTGGTTTTCTACAAAAAAGTACTTATATTTTTGCTTCATAATGTAATTCCTCTTTTGTCAGTTATAAGCCATTCTTTTAAACTATTTTCATGTTGAGTTCTTTTTGCGAGACCATCATCTTAGATTGAAAACTATTGGATACCAAAATCTCATTTGCAGCAATTTCAAAACAATGCCTAAAAGATATTTGGTGTGTAGTGTACTGATATATATATTGTTCCAATGTGTGGTATTTTTGAACAGAGTAGTTTTTATACATGTGAACTTAAAAAAAATACATGCCTTCATGTGTAATATTTAGAAAATCATACTTTTTAAACCTGTTATCGTGTTTCTAGATGACGAATGCTTTATTCTTAATTTGCATTAATTTCATTTCTTCTAGTAAGCAAATAATTCAATATATATTACATTAAAACAATGGAGTTGACTATAGTATCGATTGTATAGTGTTTATAAAAAATAAATTATAGATGAAGGTATATTGTTTCAAATATTTCACTTATATTATTGTTTATTTTTGAATGTATGATATGTATGTATCTAATTTCCAGAATAAATATTTCAAAAATATGATTTTGGTTTGTTTTATTTTTCTTGTTTACAGTGAATCATTGAGAAAAAAAAGAGACATTGAAAATAAAATGTTGTATATTGGATTATGGTTCTACTGTTTTAGTTGTTTTTACATTCTTCTAAGGACTGAAATTTTTAAGTATTTTAATTTTTGATTAAAAAACATTAACTTAAAAACTATAATATTTGTTTTCTTTGGTGATAGGAGAGTATAAAATCAGTTGATATGAATAAAAAACTAGCTTAATTTGTTATATATATTGCAATGCATTTTTCTATATTTCCATCTAGATGAATGTGTTTCTATTTAAACAAAACAATTCATAAAAAAGTACTTACACACCTGGGCCTAATGAGTGTTATTTTAGTCAAAAGGCTTTTTCTTCATTACATAATATGTAAAGAACTATTTCTTTCTTACTTTGTTTTGAAATTTTTACTATATAAAATCTGTTATTCATCCTAATGTTTCCAAGATATTTCTAATAACTTATTATTGAAAGACTGAATTTAAATAAAAGTTAATTTTCTGATTGTATAGGATTTTAAAAAGAAACAATATAATTCTTTTAGAAACATAAATATAACTTGTAATAAACCAAATTGCTTCTGGAACTAGTTCAAATGCTTACAAATTTGTTTAACTATTTGATCGAATCTATTTTTGTTATTTTCAAAGATTTAAATCTGATGTATAAGTTCGAAGACAAAGTTTTTGATCAAATAATAGTTGTATTTTTTTTCTTAAAGTAAAATTTTTGTTGTATTGGCGACAGCATATAAAATTAAGTACATGGTTGCTAATTCAACGCGTACGAGACATGGCGAATTATCTTGAACGTTGGAATTTTTGCGATGATACTAAAGTACCTTTTTGTAACACAATAAATGCAAAAGGAATTTAGATTTTTGAAGTTAATTGGTAAAAACTCCATAAAATGTAAATTAAATAATATATAAGATGGAAAAAAATGAAATTTACCAACTTAAGTATCGCATATTTAGATCCCTTTAAATTTGATTTGATGTATATTTTTATGTTAAAAATTCGTATTGGATACAACAGTATCGAAAATAAATAACATACAAACTCATATTTGACCCATAAATACTCATAAATAAGTGCATTACACACTCATCTAGCTATTATATTCTCAAATTTGATCCAATAACAGGTTCAAAAATGAGTATGCGATGTTTATAATTTTGAGTACGTAGTCGTTGCCAAAGATGAGAATGGGCTTTTCTCAAATTTGAGTATGTTTGCATCGGAGCTATTTTGAGTATGTGACGTATTCAAAAGTGAGTATTTTGTACTCCGTTCAGAATACCGGTTTTTCGCAGTGAAACAATAGGCGAAATGCAAGAATCTTTAAATAAAATTTCAGTCTGGTGTAAAAAATGGAAATTGGCCACCTCTCCAGAAAAAAGCAGTCTAATCAACTTTTCCAGAAAAATAATTACAATACATCCATTACTTAAAATATGTGACAAACCTATTCCCGAAGTGAAGAGTCTGAAAAAAAAATCCTGGGTATCATCTTCGACCCCAATATCACCTGGAAAAATCATATTAATTACCTACGTCAAAAAGGATTCAAATATTTAAATGCCATTAAAGCCTTATCTTCTCCGAAAATAGGAACAAGATCTGATCATCTTTTAAATATTCTTAATGCCACAATCCGTTCTATCTTTGACTATGGAAGTCAACTTTTTTCCTTTTCGAGCAGTAGCAACAGACAGAAACTAGAACCGATTTACAATGCTGCCTTAAGTTTAGCCCTAGGTCTCCCAAGAAATACCCCGTTGGATTTATTAAGAGCAGAGTCTATGAATGGAAGTATTAATACTCGCCATAATTCCCTTTGCCAAAAATTTATAACCAAGCAAATAGCATTAAAAGACTGGTCACAGAACGCAAGGTTATTTTGGAATATAAATAGTATTTTTTATAAATATAGAGAAAAAGATATCAGTATTTTTCGAAAGACGATCAACCTGCTCCAAGAATTATGTATCTCTAAAGTAGATATTCTTCAATGGATCCCTCCTCCTCCAATCTACGAAAATCGTAAAATAAACATCTATACTCATGAACTACCATTTCAAAACAAGGATCTTCCAGATGTCATAGTACAAAATATGTTTAATGATTACATTCAGCCAAAATTTAATAACAATATTATAATAGCAACCGATAGTTCAAAAAATACTAAGCAAACGTCAATAGGAATTTTGATCCCTAAGAAAAAAATTCGACAAAATTTCATACTGAAAGAAATGATTTCAATATTCACAGCTAAAGCTATAGCTATATGGACTGCGTTAAAAAATTGGGTTTCTGAAACAGAAAATTATATCATCTTGACGGACAGCTTATCAGTCCTAAAAAGCATCCAAAATATTAATAGAAAATCCCATACGATAATATTAAATTTAAGTTCAACTTAACATCAGTGACTCCAAATAGGTCAATCATTACATTCATTTGGATACCAGCTCACAAGGGAATAGGAATTAATGAAGAAGTTGATAAATTAGCTAAAGCCTCTCCAGAGCTGTGGAATATTATTTCTTGGATAACTTGGGAAGATCTACATACACATTTCAAAAAACAACACAAAAATAAAAGTGAAGAAATATGGAAAAAGAGCAAAAGACATAAAAATTATTTTTATATTTCTCATCTTGAAAAATGGAACAGACAGGCAGCAAAAAATAGAAATACAGAAGTTTTAATCAATAAGTTGCGAGCTAAAAAATTACCATGAAATGATATATGTTTCCTTTTTAAACAAACAGATTCTCCTTTGTGTGCAGATTGTCAAGTACCAGAAACTAGTGAATATGTTATATTAAGCTGTATCAAATACAAATCGCATAGTGAAATTTTGAAAAATTTTATCTCCAACCACGGAGAATGGTCTTATTCCTCAATAGCGAAATGTAAAACAATAGAGCATGTTCAAAAAGTTGAAAAATTTCTGACATCATCCAATAGATTCTAAAATTCCAGTTACTCTATACTCTACTTTCATCAATCTCAGTTGAAGCACAACGCGATAATTCAAATTATTGATGGACAGTGCAATCACGAACTGTGCGTTACAACTTGGATTAAAATCTAACAAAATTTTATCGGAGCATAAGGCGTTAGCCAAGTTCTCCACTATTACAGTGATTTCACTGTATTGAACTGAATTGAACTACAAAGTGATTTTACCCAATAGCTTGTGGTGAAAAATGGAGTGTGACAGGAGGATGCCTCCTGTTTAATATAGCACTTGAAAAATTTATTAGAGACTCAAAAGTCAATGTTAGGGGAAATGTTTTTAATAAGTCAGTTCAAATATTTGCTTATGCTGATGACATTGGCATTATTGCGCGAACAGCACCAGCTCTTAAATAGGCATTTATGACGTCAAAACAAAGTGCTAAAAGAATTAAATCTGTAAACGAGAATAAAACTAAATATTTAACTTGTTTAAAGTCCGACTTATAACTTAGTCTCATAGAAATTAGCAGTTACAAATTCGAAAAAGTTAAGTGTTACTTAGTTGGCAACCGAGATAAATAATAAAAATGAGCCAGACCCAGGAATTTATTAAAGAATCATTACTGCTAATAGTTGTTTTTATGCCTTGAAGAGTTATTTAAAACCCAGTTTTCTCAAATTGAGAACTAAATTGCTTCTTCACAAAAGTCTGTCCTGACTTATATATATGCATCAGAGACTTGACCATTGACTTTACGTGATGAGAAAACTTTGGGAATTTTCGAGAGAAAGAACTTAACACTGCTTTCTTGATAAGAGATCCAAGTGATTGGATCATGGAGAAGAAGATCTAACTTAGAACTCTACAAAATTTACAAACAACCTGATTTTGGAAAATTTGTCAAATTACAGAGACTTAAATGGGCTGGTTTTTTGTTCACTTTGTATATAATTTTATATATGACAAGACAACACATTATATCACTGGTAATTATTAAACTCATTCTTAACTTAGTATTGTTAAATTATCAGATACATTGTGCAGTACTGATTAATTTATAAGTGTACTAGCTGCATGGCCCGGCGTTGCACGGGTTTTCTCTACTTTTATTAAAATATTCCCTTTCCTTTATAAAATCAGCACTTCTAATACTCTTTTTCAAAATGACTTTCACCCTACCCCCTTCCTCCGCTTAACCCGGCGTTGCTCGGCCTTTTTCCGAGTGTATAACTTAAAATTCACTGTTTCGAAATTTTTTTGCTTCTTTTCTGTCAGACAGGTTTATTTCCCCCCGCGTTGCTTGAACATTTTTAAATGCATAACACATTGTCATGAAAATTCCCCTTTCCCTCTCGTTATATCTCTTGAGTAAGTGAACAGTGGGACATATATTAATATTCACTCACTCACTTTGCAACTTTTTAGGCCCCAAAACGAAAATGTACCTTTTTAAAAATAGTTGTATGTTCAGAAAAGTAGAAATTTTTATAATTATAAAATTTCACAACTGTTTTAAATGTTGAATTAAAATTGTGAGCATTTTTTGAAATGTTCGATAAACGGAAAAAAAGTTTCATGCAATTATTTTTATAAATGAAGAAGTTATGAAAACTTTGAAATTGATATGTATTTATTAAATATTTAAAATTTGAGTATATTTTAACTGATGCAACATATTTAAAAAATAAAATACTATAAAGAATTAAAATTTATTTAAGTAATTCTCAGTTGAATAAAAATGTTACTTTGTCTTTTATTTTTTTTTAAATATTAAAACTACCTTTTTTTACTAATTATTATAATACTTATTATTACACTTTCTTGAAAGGTTTAGAATTATGCATTGACAGACTTGTAAAACCTTCGATATATATCCAGTATCCATTTAACTGTAGTTTTGTTATAGGTTTATAATATTCCTAACCATCCACCGTTCTTCAAGTTTAGTGAAATGGGTGTCCTACACTTGGCCTTTTTCAACTAAGTTTGTTTTGTGTTTCGATATTATCTTTTTTGAACTGTAAATTTGTTTTAATATTTTTTTATCCACTATAAATAGTATTTAAATTTTAAATTATCGCCTTGCTTAATGGAAACTATTATTACAACTTTGCATTCAAATGGGAGAATCGATCTTACGTTGAATTTAAAAGACATTTATTGAGTGTGTGTGTGTGAGAGAGAGGACCTCTTCCTTTTTTTTTTCTGTTAATATTTAACTTAAAAATAATTTCACTAACGTCATTCAAACTATCAAATATCATTTTTTCTCACGTTGTGTAAATCGAAAAGTAAACCGAATCTTCGAATTCCGTGTAAGAGACCTTAAATTACCATAACTGAGCACGACTGTAGCACGATTTAAAAAACAGTGAAAAGCTTTTTTTGAAAAACGGTGTAAATCAATCTTGGTTCAAAATGCATTCTTTTTCAGGTTGACTGAAAACGTATGACGTAACGTATTCGTTTTTGCAAGGATTTTTTATAGAATAATTGTCCGTGTTTTGTCTTTAAAATTTCAGCTAATTTTTACTTCAAATGTAACATACTCGAACTTTTCTAAAATCATAAGCAAATAAACAATGTTATTTTTTCGATTAAAATAGTATAAATAATTTATATCTGGAAGTGTAATACATTAATATTACTTTGTGTTGTATTTTTTATGTTAAAATTGTAATCAGCCTCTCTCACACTCTGCTGTTCAAACTTTCGCAGTTCCTGGCGCCTGGCGTAGACAAAACAAAATGCAAAGGTTAGCTTCACACATAAAAGATAGATATTTGCTGTCGCGGGCTTTTTGCAGATGGCAGAATTTTTTCCTAGTTACTTGACAATTATTGCTATATTTTTAACACTTCACACAATATCTATAAATTATAGCCTATGTGTTATTCTGATGTATAAGCTATACTATTGTAAAGTTTCATTAAAATCCATTCAGTTGTTTTTGCGTGAAAGATTCCCTAACATCCTCACAAACTTTCACGTTTATAACATTTATTAGGATTATATCAGCGTAAATGTATATTTTTAATTTCTATTAAGCCAGAATGTAATTTGTTTGCTTCCTTTCTCTCAGTTAGTTAATAATATTTTCAAATATTCTTTTATGTTCGACATGCTTGTGCACCACAAAGGGGGAAGGGTGCACCCTTCAGTTTGAGAAACGCTGCTTTAAATACAATGAACATATTTTGAGAAGAAATTATTTTTAGCAATACTAGAAATGAAAATAAACTAAAATATTTTCTTAATTATGATGTTTTAATAATAAATTTAAATTATAAATGCATATATTCAATATTAAAATACTAGCTGCATGGCCAGGCCTTGCACGGGCTACCTCTACTTTTATAAATTTCCCTTTCTTTCACAAAATCAGAACTTCTAATACTCTATCATTTTCAAAATTACTCCCCCTATTTTCCACCACTTAGCCCAGCGTTGCTCGGGCTTTCTATTTTCCTCGTGACACCAGCATTTCGGTGCTTGTGTTTGTACACGCACAATGTGAGTGATTTCTAAAATTATGTCAAAAAAATTTCCCTTTTTCGAAATTTGCTCCATTCCACTTATTTTTTATTTAAGATAGGTTTCTTTCCCCTCTCTATAGCCCGAACACGGTTCCTTTTAGTGTAAAATTATTGTTCTATCTTCTCCTCCTTCTCACATATAAGATATAGCTTCAAATTTCGATGTATGACTTATAAAAAAAATATTGCGTAAGAATTAAAAAAATTATTAATGTGAAGCAATAATAAAAAGAAAACGATTCTGATGCTAAGAGTAAAGCTTTAAAAGGTAGCGTAATGCGAAATTGAAAGTTTCTGCCTCCTCAGTTTCGAACCTGGGAACTGCCGTTTCATAAAGCGCAGCCGATTTAACAATCGCGCCGTCGGTTTCTTCGGGGAGAAGTATTGAATTGAGGTTTAATATAAAGGTAGAGTTTTTTGAATATATCATTTCGTTATTCGTTAAAGTAAAATATTTTTTTTCGGGCTTCATTTTTATGTTAATGCTTTCAAACTTCATATAAATAATAGACGATGCACTTTTTAATTAACAAAGAATTTCTTCAGTAATGAAATAATTGAAATAATCCTTTTAAAAAAACATATATATATTTATTAAAATCAAATTTCTATAAGTAATTAATAAAAGAAAAAATTATAGATAGCTATTGAAACGATTGCTTTTGTAATCCAAAAGTATGAAACAAAAATAAAGATTGTAATTATAGTTAATTAATTATTACTGAAATTTTAGGCAATTTTTTTCGTTTAATTTTGCAGCCATCGGAAACTCAAAAGTGCATTTTTTTTAAAAAAAAGAATAGTTTATGTATGGAACCGAAATTTTCAAACTTACAAAATTATTAAATCGTGTTTTAAAAACCTCTGAAAAAAAAAGTCCCGAAAATATTTTTAAAAAATTGTAAAATAGTTAAATTGAAAGAAAGATGTTTTTTTAACCGCAATTTTTAAGATATTTTATCATTGTACAAACTACGTATAATATTGTTCTACACACGGAAAAAAATTTCACGGACTCATTTTTTATTTTAAAAAAATTGTAAAATAATTAAATTGAAAAAAAGATATATGCATAATTTTATTATATTAATTTATAAATATATTTATTTATATGCAAAGTTTCGTTGTTTTGTAAAAACAGAATTTTTCCGATATTTTCTGCAGATGGCGCCACGATGCATTTTAATGCGTTTTAAGGTTTTTAATTAATATCTTTTTAACTAATTGGAATATCGGAAAATAAATGGTCAAAACGGATTCCTCGGATCATTCCCTAAATTTTGATACCTTCTGCTAGTTTCTGAGTCTTGTGGTTCTTTAGAAAATTGGGACATATTCCTACATAGATACGTTTGTTTACCTACGAATTTTAGTATATACGATTACTTGTATTGGGTACCATTGTTTCATGTTCTATTTTTTCGTAAGTGGAATACACTAGGATTTCTTCTTTTCACTATTGAATGAATCTTCACCTTATTGAGAACTTGATATACATACATATGATGTTATAACAAGCATTATTAAAGTAAGGAGTATAAAAACATGTGCTTATTCAAGAAATAATTTCTTTTCTTTTTCATCTTAGAAAGAAAAGCAAAATAATATAAATACATTTTTATTCTGAGATCAAATAATATTCTTTGGAATCTTGTGTGTTCTCAGTGTCAAGTGAATCTGAAGGAAATAAAACACAAGAATATAAAAAACCAGATTATAAAATTTAAATTTGCATGTATAACCTCATCCACAATGATTGTGGAATTTAAAAATGTTCTGGTGAATTTCATAACTCAAACATTTTCAAATCAAAGCTTATACCTACGCTTTACCGGTCACTTAAATAATTTTCATAATTACCAGCAAAAGATGAGTTAATTTTGACTAAATGATGTGAATAAATAACTTTCATTTGTGCCAGAATAAGATCAACAACTTTTAATAATTAATACTAATTGATAAATAAAATAAATATTAAACTATTTGACGAGTCCTTTTATTTCAAGAACCATATTTCACCATTTTAGATATTCATATGTGTGTGAGTGACTTTTCTAAAATTTTTTCTCCTATGTTGATTTCAATATAATTAGAAAAAAAAGCTTCACAGGTGTTTAAAATATTACTACATCTGATGGAAGAAAAATTTTCTTAAGTTTAAGCGTAGTTTATCTCAAAACTATATTTTGGAAAAGTTAAAGATATTTACAAAAATGATACCTCACACAACAAAAACCTATAAAAATATTTCGATAATATTTCATGCTAATGTTTTTAGAAGTATTACCTAATAAAGCAGCTAAAAGATGTGATGTTTAATAATTTTTATTGTGAAGCTACTGTAGGACTTTTCACTAGTGTTGAAAGATAATAAAAAATTCCTATTTTGTCTCTAAATTCGTGTGTCGTCATAGTCCTACGTACACTATAGATATTTCCAACACTATTGATAAAATTATTAACAAAAACAACAAAAATGAATGATGAATGCTAAATAATAAGCATTTTTCCCTTTTTATGTACTACAATTCGCGCGCGCGCGAAAATACTATCTCTCTTGACAAACACTCTACATAATTAAAATCACGCGCGCGAAAATGCTATCTTTATAAACACTCATAACTACCGCTCGCGCGCGAGACACTCCTTAGTATACTTTTTTTATAATATAAAGAAAAGTAACGCAACATGTTGACTGTGTATGATGACTGTGTATGATATATTGGGACATGGAACGCGGAGCGTTCCTCCGTCCCATAACTGAATAGTGAATGTTGCCTGTGGGAGTGGAATAGTCCTGAATGGGGAGCATGGAGCTACCTGATTGGCTGGCTGGAAGATCGTAGAAACTGACGTGGTGGCAAGGCGTAGGAGGGGGGATGACGTGAAAGTCTGAGGAGGAAACCAAGGTAGTTTGCTGAAATATCCTATAATACTTCAAAAAATATATCAAATGTTTTGTAACAAAAAAATTTTTCTTTTCAAATTCGATCCAAATACCGCCCCGGGCAGTGGTCCGTTTTGTACGGCCCTAGAGCCGCCCCTGAGAGCACGCTCAAAGTGAATCTCCCGATCTTAAAATAAGATAAACGCTGATGTGACCAGCATCGATTCTAGGGTGTCGGCCGCTCGCGTACAAAGACCAAATGCGCCGCCCCTCTGGAGAATTTTTCATACTTTGACCTATACTTAATGTTTACGCTATAAACTCATCTATCTGTATAAGAGTAAAAAGTAAAACAATAATAAAAATGCAAATAAACACAAAAATAGCCTATTTCTTCTATTTCGTTTCTCTAAATTGTAGGGCTGTTATTTAATTGAAAGCTTTTAATTTCCCTCAATGCATATTGAATTTAAACACTCCTATGTCGTAGGTTATAATTTACTATATATTAAATATTTTCGTAAAGCAACTTTCGCAAACATTTTTGAAATGCCTTTGTTAAATGAAGAACTAGAAGCTGCCATATGATCTTAATATGACTTTATTAAGATCTTGAACTTAAACCTCTGACA
The DNA here is from genome assembly GCA_019973935.1 of Trichonephila clavipes. Lineage (NCBI taxonomy): Eukaryota > Metazoa > Arthropoda > Arachnida > Araneae > Nephilidae > Trichonephila > Trichonephila clavipes. Next base: position 17,740 of record BMAU01001607.1, on the reverse strand, counting down.
GATTAGATAATAATAATATATTTTAGAGAATCTACGGTGGCTAAACACACAATATATATAATACCGAAATAACGTAACCCGGACCCCTATCAAAATAACTAACTCACAGATCTATCTATCTAACTATAACAGATCCGAATATTAAATAGTCCCTCCTACCTTAATGTCGAATGAAGTAGCGATCAATCTAATCCTAGTTGAAGTTGCGGTTGACAGGAGTGCAATGGTATGCACCTTGACCTATGGGCTCTCTGTCACGGATAACTTCTGTTGGCTGTCACTTAACCTTTTCACACTTGAATCACGGATTATCATAACATTCCCCAAATTGCCACCTCGCTGACTCTAACTTCAGATATTTAAAAGTTTCCTAATTTTTTTAAAGGTTTCCTAATTCCTAAATAAAAAGTTTCCCAACTTTTCTCGAACTATGTTGTGCTATAGGGAAATCGGGACTGATTTTGATTTTTCAATAACTATTTAAAATTCAGCATATTTATTCAACTTATTATAAATTTTACTTTGAGGAATTCACAAAAAAAATTTTGCTTGATTAAAAGAATTATAGGCAGCCTGCGGCCGCCCGCGTGCGGTGCACACGCTGCACAGCTGCTAGGATCGGCCCTGGCTACACGAGGGCTTTAGGCGACGGACCACGTAATTTTGAACCATGGTCAAGTGACGTGAACGACACCTGAGCTGGCACCACCCTCTTCTAACTACCCAGCGATGTGGGAGGGTAACAGATAGTATTGGAGCTACGCACTATAACCACTATTTAATTCTTGAAAATATTCGTTAAGACAAAAACTTTGACTCGTTTATGATTATTTCCAAAATAAAGGGAATTTTTTTTTCCACGATAAAAAAATTACCGTTTCTTAAATATGTTCCAGGTTTTTAAATGTAATTTATCGCATCTATAAATCTTTTAAAAAATTGTTGTTAATCGGTACGTACAGAAAATTTTAATCATACATCTTCAAAAAAAAAGTACGAATTTTAAATATTTATCACGTGTTCTTTATATTTTTGTGTTCGATTCGTAATTATTCTTTAGATTTATGAATTGTCATCAATAAAAAAAGTAATATTAAAATGTTCCATATATTTTTATATATTTGACTGATTTTGTGTAGCAAGTCTTGTAATTATAAATTTAATATTTGTATCGATTTTTTATTTCGAAAAAAAAAAAGAAAGAAAGAATTAATCGAAAATGAAATCAGGGATAAAATTTTATAAATGAACAAAATTTTAAGAACTAAACTTTTTCTCTTCCAGAGCACAAATCTGTTATATAAATTTACAATATTAGAGCGAAGTAAACGTTAACTTTCATATATAATTTCTTTTACCGATTGACAATAATAACATTATCTCTATCTTGTAAGAAATTTTTTCAAATAAGGGATCTAATCTTATCTTTGTAGTTCGCAGGAATTCACGTTTTACTGATAAAGGGATCAATAATTTTTTTTTCTTGCCTAGTTAGTGTAAAGAGTGTTTTTTTTCCAGGTATAGAAGTTTAAGTTGGCATTACTTTCCAAGATGGCGACCGATTTAACAGCTGTCAAGTGATTTATTCTCAGTTTGGTTTGACAATTCATCAAAACGATCATCAAGCAAGGCGTAGATTCGTCGAATGGGCCCAAAACGAGATTGTCGTTGTTCCCGATTTTCATAAGCTAATTTTGTTTAGCGATGAAGCGCACTTCTGGTTGAATGGCTACGTCAACAAACCAAACTGCCGCATTTGGAGTGAAGCTAATCCACAAGTGTATGTCGAAACACCGTTACATCCAGAAAAACTGACTGTTTGGTGAGCTTTATGGGCTGGTGGAATCCTTCTTCAAAAACGATGAAGGCCACAACGTTACAGTCAATGGTGATCGGTATAGAGCCATGATTACTAACTTTTTCATTCCTGAATTGAACAATCATGATGACCAGGAGCTGTGGTTCCAACAAGACGGCGCAACATGTCACACAGCTCGTGCCACAATCGATTTATTGAAAGAGACGTTTGGTGACCGCCTAATTTCACGTTTTGGACCTGTGAATTGGCCTCCAAGATCTTGTGATTTAACACCGCTGGACTATTTTCTGTGGGGCTATGTAAAGTCATTGGTCAATGCGGATAATCCACAAACGCTTGACCATTCGGAAGACAACATTTGCCGTGTTATTGCCGATATACGGCCACAAATGTTGGAAAAAGTCATCGAAAATTGGACGTCCAGATTGGACTACATCCGAGCCAGCCGTGGCAGTCCTATGCTAGAAATCATATTTAAAATGTAATGCCACAAGATTATCTTTCGAATAAAAAAAATTCATGTCAATCGAATTCTACGTCGTTGTTTTATTGTAATTTAAAGTTCTATACCTCTAAAAAAACACCCTTTACAAAGTAAATATTGACTTTTGTACTAAATTTTTCTTTCCAGCACTATGATAAAAATGATTGCTTATTTTTTAAGAAATTCCGAATATGGAATTGGAACGTCTTTTATAACCTTTGTTACCAGGGACGTCTTGAGACTCTTTGAGGCCCTGGGACCCTATGCAAAAGTACGCCCTACCTGAGATCTTTAAAAGTAGACAGTATATAGCATGCATTGTCAAATACTTGTTCAAATGGTTATTTGAATAAAATGAATGGGCCCAACTCATAATTTCAAAAACCTAGGCACAAACCGGCTCGACCAATGGCCGCATTTCGACTAAATGAGTTGAAGGATTGTTTATGATATTAGGCCTAGGCCTAGATAAGGACAACGGTCTTCACATAATAATACAGTTTTACGACTTTTGCCAGGTGACATCGAGTTTGAAATTCCCCGTTTTTCGGAGAATATGTACGGAAATAATGTTTGACCATTCAAGTTTTCTGGATCATGACCTTATTAAGAGGGAGTCAAGAACGAAACGAGGTCCCCGCCGAGAGTGAGGCCCTGGGCCCGGGCCCAGTTGGCTCATGCCTTAAGACGTTCTTGTCTGTCACTGTAGCATTCTATGATTATAAATTTTGTTCTTTATTTTCCAATGTTTTTTTTTTCCTTTTATTTCTCATTGAGAATTATTACTTTCCACAAATTCTTAAAGAACTTACAATATTCTCTCTTTCACCCTTTCGCATTCTTATATATTATATAAGATTTTATTTTCCAATTGCCTATTGGAGCTCTGAACATTTTTATGCTCCCAGCGAATGTACGATGGATAAAATTTTACATCAAGCCGTAAAAGGACGATCTCGAGGAGGGGGCATGCGTTTGGGCAATATGGAATTGTTTAACGGCTTACGTGACAACGGATTAGCTGCGTGCTTTGAAGAAAAGTTTTTCGAACAGGGGGATCGAATCCCAAACGAAACCAATCCCACGATTAGTTTATCAAAATCAATGGAATTGGTAAAGGAAGATGCCCGATTTTTCAAGTGTCGTTTGCAACCTGATGAACTACAGGAGGTATGGTAATGTTGGCCAAGAATCCAGTTCCTCATTGGATATGCCTCTGTACAGATGCTACGTTTTGGTTGGGTTCCGAATGCAACACCTTGAATCCGGATGTGTGTGAACACGGGGTGTTTATGTACAAAGGCAGAGATGACTACATGTGTATATGTCCTTCACCATATCAAAAAGTAGTATTGAAGGGGAAACCTCATTGTTTGGAACGTACACTAGCAAACTTTTTTCCTGAAGAAGTGCAAGTGAGATTGGTGCAAGAAAAAACTGGACCACCTCCTTTAAAGAAATATTTAAAAAAAAATTAATTTTTTTAAATTTTTTTTTATTTTTTTTAATGCTTATGTATTTTTTCTGTTTCACTGTGACAGATTAAAATTCAGGGTTGTTTGCCAAACGGAAAAAATAGTTGAGCAAGAGGGGTGCTTATATACTTTTTCAAGTTACTGTAAGTCGCTTTAAATCTTTATGTGTAACAGTCAAACGGCAAAAATAGTTGAGCAAAATGAGTGCTTATATATTTTTTCAAGTTACTGTAAGTCACTTTAAATCTTTGTGTGTAGTAGTCAAACGGCAAAAATAGTTGAGCAAAACAAGTGCTTATATATTTTTCAAGTTACTGTAAGTCACTTTAAATCTTTGTGTGTAACAGTCAAACGGCAAAAATAGTTGAGCAAAACGAGTGCTTATATATTTTTTCCGTTTGACTGCTACACAGGTTGTAACGACTGTAAAAAAAAGTTGTTTTCAAAACGGAAAAACACATGAGCACGACTTTTAAAGTGTACCTCTTAAAATCTGGTTAAAATGGCCTTCAACTTTAAAAAATTGACAGAATTTTAAAGTTTGAAGTTAAAAATCATCAGACTTTTAAAGTTTTTCGGTACCTTCTTCTTCGTGTACCAAAAAACTTTAAAAGTTTGGATATTTGACATGTTAAACTTTAAAAGTCGACCCCATTTTTTAAAGTTTTTGACCCATCTATGTTGATGATGCAGGCTCAACTTTAAATTTATTTCGCATCATGACACTTGAATTTGCTTGGTATTCCAAACGACACTTGAAAAATCGGGCATCTTCCTTTACCAATTCCACTGATTTTGGTAAACTAATCGTGGGATTGGTTTCGTTTGGGATTCGATCCCCGTGTTCGAAAAACTTTTCTTCAAAGCACGCAGCTAATCCGTTGTCACGTAAGCCGTTAAACAATTCCATATTGCCCAAACGCATGCCCCCTCCTCGAGATCGTCCTTTTACGGCTTGATGTAAAATTTTATCCATCGTACATTCGCTGGGAGCATAAAAATGTTCAGAGCTCCAATAGGCAATTGGAAAATAAAATGTTTTGGCAAAAAATGCTTTGGCATCAGGTACTACTTGGCCGTCCGTGTTGCGTACCGTTTGAGCATCTCTTCCCTCTCCCCGTGTGACTCCTTCCAAAATTTGCCCGGGCGTCATTCGAAATAAGCTGTAGGGATTCACCAACAAGTCGGGTTGAATACGTTCATCCAACAAGGGTAATGTTTTCATGAGGCGTAGCACTCCTTTTTGGCCATGAAAGCTACACAATTTATCTCCCGTACTGGCAAAATGATCTTGTTCCAAGCAAATACTTAACGTTTGAGCTGTTAAATAATATTGAATCACTCGAAAGGGAGTTTTATTGAAATGTAATTGAATCACTTGGTCCTTGACAGGAACGGTGCGTACATGAATGGAAAAGGGCAAGCATGGCTTCCCGTGTCAGAATCCATCCCGTAGGAATGTAACGAGAGACAAAACAGTGGCTCTCGTGACTATGATCCAGGGGGTTATACAAAAATCCATCTTTTATTCGTACAAAAGTATTAGTAATGTATTCGAGTTGGCCTCCATTGACTTGCAATTCAGTTCCAACGGGAATATTCAAAATACAAGTCTCTACAAAATGGCGAAACACTTTTCGATGGATGACAAGCAAATGATGAGTTTCCAAATAATATTGTTACGAATTTAGTCTTATTCTAATTGTTTCTACTCATTTGTGTTCATTTTTACAGTTTAATTTGTCGTATCTAATGTGATTTTAACCCTGTTTACCTGTAATATCATTTCCACTGCATTGCACGGCCCCCATGCTTTAACATTGATTTAAATGGTAAACTCGCCAAATATTGCAGCTAGCGCCAAGTTGGCGACGGATTTGGCGACTTAGCTTTTTGCGCCAAATGTGGGCGATAAGCTTGGCGACCATGGCAACCCTGCTCCTAATAACCCTGTCTGGCAACCCTATCGCGGTATTGTAACACTATGTATTGAGCTTTTCTCATACCTTCCGGATTTTGCTAGATCTTTCTATTTCTCGATTATTCTGGCAAGTGCCAGAGGTTTCTGACCGAAAGGTATAAAAGGGCCCGGGCCGGCTAGTCAGTCAGTCAGATCTCAGCTTTCATGCAAGTGATACCTCTCTGCTTGAGAGAGACGATTGCATAGTGCGTGTGTTATTGCTTTTATTGAGTTATTATTTTTGTGCTGAGTGTTTACTATTGTTTTTTTGTTAGTGTATTGCCTCTGTGTTATCAGTATTTTCATCGATTGTACGTGACTTTCTCGAACTGTTCTACAATTTGTGGAGGACTGTTTTGGCAAAGAATAAAATTGTTTTGGATTCCGCTCTTTTGGATTCTAGAAAAATTGTCTGAAATGAAATCGGAGTTGACCGCCAGCATGAATGCCAACATGGGTGAAATGAAATCGGAGTTGACCGCCAGCATGAATGCCAATATGGGCGAAATGAAGTCGGACTTGACCAGCATGAATGCCAATATGGACGAATTGAATACCAAGCTTACTAACGTAAACGAGCAGATCAGCGCCAACAAGGAAGAGTTGAAAAGTGATCTGAAGGGCATTGGCGACAAATTGACGACTATGGACAAGAAATTTGAAGAAATGGAAGGAAGAATCGAGTCGGTGGAAAATAAATTCGAAAACAAATTTGTGGATATAGAGAACAAATTTGAAAATAAATTCGAAGATATGGAGAGCAAACTAGAGGCGAAAATTTTCGAAAAGGTAGAAGATGTTTCCATCTCGTTCAGGAGTGACCTAGAGAAATTGAAGCAGAAAGTCATGACTGGTCAAGGGGATGAATTTAAGTTTCAAGCTCCTTATTCCAAGCCTTCCATCAAGCTTTCTACATATGACGGAAAGTTCTCTTGGCAGGTGTATAAGACCCAATTCTCCATAGTGGCGGATGCAAACCAGTGGGACTCCCAAACCAAGGCCTGCCAGTTAGCTGCTTCTCTTCGAGCCGACGCTGCTGACATTTTGCAAACTTTGCCGGAAACACAGCGGCTGGATTTCGACGCTCTCGTTAATGCTCTGGAGTTACGCTTCGGAGAGAAATGTGTGAAGGATTACAGCAGACTCCAGCTGAAGTCACGGCAGCAGAAAGTGTCCGAAACTCTCCAAGAACTGGCGACGGACGTCGAGAGGCTTTCTCACTTGGTGTTTTCTGACTGTCCGACTGAAGTAAGAGAAGTCCTGGCGCTGCAACACTTCATCGACGGGGTGCGTGATCCGGAAATCCAGAAAGCTCTCCGAATGGCGGATCTCAAGGACTTAAAGGGGGCCCTAGTGTTTGCTATGAAATTCGAGGCAGCCCAGCAAGCAAAACGAAAGGACAGACACCCCATACGAGCCGTCAACGAATCGGACACGTCGAACTCAAGTGTGGAGCGGTTAGAGCGACAGATGAGAAGCTTCTTGAATAGAGTTGAGTCTTTGATGTCCCAGAAAGCAGACGGGAAGAAGACCCTTAAATGCTGGATCTGCGGTCGAGAAGGGCATCTGCAGAGAAGCTGCCGGGAACGCCAAGGCGCTGAAACTAATAGCGCCTCCCAGAAGGAGGTGTCGGAAAACTAATTAATGGCCATCTCGTGGGGCGGAGGTTGCCAGATTTTGGAAAGCCCCATTTTCAAATGTGTCAAATTTCGACAAAGAGTACCGGTGAGAATGGAATTTTTATAATGGGACATGTTAACGAGCTTCCCTGCAACATGATCATCGATACAGGAGCCAATGTGTCTATCATTCGGAACGATCTGGCTCAAAAGTTAAAAGAGAAACTTATCTGGACCCCACCCCGCGTGGTGCTACAGACCGTGACGGGGGAAAAGATTGATATTCACGGAAAATTAAAAGTCAAGATCCAGTTTGGAGACACTACCTACCAACATGCTGTGTAGGTCGCAGATATTGCAGACCCTTTCATTCTTGGACTGGACTTTCTAAAGGAGCATGGTTTCACTCTAGACTTCAACAAGAACGAATTACGTTCCATACACGAATAAGTCACTATATTCAAAATTAAACACAGGACAGAATCTGTTCGACAGGTAACCGCTAACGAGAATATTACCATTCCCCCAAGGACTGAAATCATAGTACCTGGATACATCGGTAACGATGTGATTTTCAACTCTGGCCTAATTGGAACTGCGGAAAATAAAGCGAATGGATTGCTAATAGCTTCGACGCTAGTGGACCTTTCCAGAAAAACTATCCCGGTAAGAATTTGCAACGTAACTGAAAAACCTAGAGTGTTCCAGAAAGGTGAACTGTTGGCATCCTGCAGTCCAGTAACGTGTGTCTGCAAAAGTTCGAGCTTGCTCCTATCCAACTCGCCTCAACAGTTGACTCCCGACCTTCTAGAAAATGCTGAATTGTCCCCCGAACAGAAAAGCTCCGCAGAAAGACTGTTCCAAGAATTTGAAGACGTGTTTTCTAGAAACAGTAGCGATATTGGCCATACTACAGTGACACAACACAGAATTGATACAGCAGACCATCCGCCGATTAAACAGCACCCAAGACGCTTGCCGTTTGCTAAACAGGAAGAGGTCGGAACACTACTACGAGAGATGCAGGAAAATGACATCATAGAACCGTCTTCGAGTCCGTGGGCATCTCCAATCGTCTTGGTTCGTAAGAAAGATGGCTCCACAAGATTTTGCGTGGACTATCGAAAACTTAACGACGTCACCAAGAAGGACAGCTACCCTCTTCCAAGGATAGATGACACCCTGGATACCCTTTCCGGTCATAAATGGTTCTCGACTTTAGATTTAAAGAGCGGATACTGGCAAGTGGAGATCCATCCCGAAGATAGAGAAAAACAGCATTCACTTCCGGCCAAGGACTATGGCAGTTCAAAGTCATGCCGTTCGGGCTCTGCAATGCGCCAGCTACTTTCGAGCGCCTGATGGAGACCGTGCTAAAGGGTCTGACTTTTTGAAGCTTGCCTTATTTACCTGGATGACGTCATAATAGGAGGACGTACGTTTGAAGAACATCTTCAAAATATCCGGAAGGTGTTATCAAAATTAAGCGACGCTAACTTGAAGCTAAACCCTTCGAAATGCAAGTTCTTCCAGAAAGAAGTCAATTATCTGGGACACATCATCTCTGCAGAAGGTGTTCGTACGGACCCCGAAAAAGTGTCCGCCGTAAAGAATTGGAAACGCCCTGAAAACCTCCGTGAGCTGCGAAGCTTCCTGGGACTATGTACTTATTACCGAGAGTTTGTGAAAGGGTTCTCTAACATCGCAAGACCCTTGCACAAGCTAACAGAAAGTAAACAAAAGTTTCAGTGGACAAAAGAATGTGAAGATTCCTTCCTCCAGCTTAAAAGAAGCTTTGACGTCTTCACCGATCTTAATATATCCACAACCGGACAAGCCATTTATCTTGGACACTGATGCCAGTAATGAGAGTGTCGGAGCAGTATTATCTCAGGAAATAGATGGCCAGGAACGAGTCGTAGCTTATTGGAGTAAGTGTTTATCGAAACCGGAAAGAAATTATTGTGTCACTCGAAAAGAGCTACTGGCTATTGTGAAAGCCATCGAGCATTTCCATCACTATCTCTATGGCCAAAAATTTCTTCTACGTACCGATCATGCCTCTTTAACCTGGCTAATGAATTTTAGAAATACTGAAGGCCAGGTAGCCAGATGGATACAACGGCTCAACGAGTATTACTTTGACATCAGACATCGTAAAGGCTCCTCGCATGGAAATGCTGATGCCCTTTCAAGAAGACCATGCCCAGAAAATTGTCGTCATTGTTCCAGAGTAGAGACCAAATATGACTATGCTATACGCCAGATAACAACTTCAACAGCGACGCCACCCGATCCCTGGAGTGACGAGAAAGTTCGAGAAGACCAGATGGCGGATCCTGATATTAAACCCCTTATAGAGTTTATGGAGTCTTCCAGCAATAAACCAAGTTGGCAGGACATCTCGGCTTATAGTCCTACAACTAAGCAGTATTGGGCCCTCTGGAATTCTCTACATCTCAGGAATGGTGTTCTATACCGAAAATTCGAATCAGAGGATGGAAAGACATTCAGGTGGCAATTAGTACTTCCTCGATCTCGTATCCCAGAGGTACTCAAAGAATTGCATGGCAGCCCAACAGGAGGTCATTTCGGTGTCATGAAAACTTTGCACCGAGTTCGAGAGCGATTCTTCTGGGGTAAAGTGAGAGCTGACGTGGAACAGTGGTGCAAGTCCTGTGATGCCTGGTCAGCTCGGAAGGGGCCAAAGATACGTAGCCGAGGGAAGCTGCATCGCTACAATGTTGGAGCACCCTTCGAACGTATCGCTTTCGATATCCAGGGACCTCTGCCAAGGACTGCGTCTGGTAATAAGTACCTACTTGTTGTCATGGACTACTTCACGAAATGGCCCGAAGTGTACCCCATTCCGGATCAGGAAGCCCCCACCGTAGCGGAGGCTGTAGTGCAGCACTGGATATCGAGATATGGGGGGTACCTCTTCAACTTCATTCCGATCAGGGAAGAAATTTCGTCTCTGCGGTATTGAAGGGGGTCTGTGAACTACTCGGAATTGACAAGACCAAGACCACACCTTTGCACCCACAGTCAGATGGCATGGTGGAGAGGTTTAATCGTACCATCCTGAATAACCTCTCACTGATGGTCTCCAAGAACCAACAAGACTGGGACCAGAAAGTTCCTCTCTTTCTGCTAGCGTACCGCAGCGCCGTTCACGAGACTACCGGATATTCACCATCCCAGATGCTTTTTGGCCGAGATCTTCGTCTCCTTGTGACCTGCTGTTTGGTCGCCCTCCGGATACACCTTCATCGCCTGAGGAGTACGTGCAGAATCTCCAGGCACGTTTTGAAGATGTACACCATTTGGCTCGAGAACGGATCAACCTGAGGACGGAGAAGATGAAGACTCGGTATGACACAAAAGCCACAGGACATCAATTCAAGGAAGGTGACAAGGTGTGGTTCTACAACCCGACTCGACGCAAAGGACTTTCTCCTAAGCTACAATCGCATTGGGACGGTCCTTATACAATTTTAAAGATAATAAACGACGTCGTAATCCGGATCCGTAAGTCAACGAATTCGAAGCCTAGAGTCGTTCATTACGACAGGCTTGCTCCATATTATGGCCATAATTCTTAGTGTGTCAATTATCGTGTAATTTATTTTGACCATGGTCTTGTATAAATAAGTTAGTGTGTAAATAATCTTGTAAATAATTTTGTATATTGTTTTGTAAGTGTTTATTTTCTACTATGCATTACGTGTTTATTTTGTACTATGCATTAGGTGTTTATTTTGTACTATGTATTACATGTTTATTATTGCATATTCATTTAATTGTTTTTAATCAATTGCTTTATTATTATGTTAACGTCTGATGAAGGGTTGTACTGCCCGGGACGTGCAGTTCTTGAGAGGGGGGCAATGTTACGAATTTAGTCTTATTCTAATTGTTTCTACTCATTTGTGTTCATTTTTACAGTTTAATTTGTCGTATCTAATGTGATTTTAACCCTGTTTACCTGTAATATCATTTCCACTGCATTGCACGGCCCCCATGCTTTAACATTGGTTTAAATGGTAAACTCGCCAAATATTGCAGCTAGCGCCAAGTTGGCGACGGATTTGGCGACTTAGTTTTTGGCGCCAAATTTGGCGATATGTCGCCAAATGTGGGCGGTAAGCTTGGCGACCATGGCAACCCTGCTCCTAATAACCCTGTCTGGCAACCCTATCGCGGTATTGTAACACTATGTATTGAGCTTTTCTCATACCTTCCGGATTTTGCTAGATCTTTCTATTTCTCGATTATTCTGGCAAGTGCCAGAGGTTTCTGACCGAAAGGTATAAAAGGGCCCGGGCCGGCTAGTCAGTCAGTCAGATCTCAGCTTTCATGCAAGTGATACCTCTCTGCTTGAGAGAGACGATTGCATAGTGCGTGTGTTATTGCTTTTATTGAGTTATTATTTTTGTGCTGAGTGTTTACTATTGTTTTTTTGTTAGTGTATTGCCTCTGTGTTATCAGTATTTTCATCGATTGTACGTGACTTTCTCGAACTGTTCTACAAGTTGTGGAGGACTGTTTTGGCAAAGAATAAAATTGTTTTGGATTCCGCTCTTCGGCTTCAATCATTTCGAACCCCCGAAAACGCAACAATATACTGGAAGCATGATGCTGTTAAAATATGTTGAGCAAACTCTAAACGCTCGACAAATGATATTGGCTAGTAGCTTATAAACCTTTCAAGTAAAAAAAAAAAATTTTTTTTTTTAGATTAGTTGAAGCAACTTTATCTTCATTTTGAAAGCCATCAAGTTTTTTTCAATCTCACGATGCATGAACGATGGCTGGTCGTGGTCTTTTAAATCGGAATGGATTAATCCTTCTGAGCTTTCGGTTGCTCTGTTTCATTTTTTTCAATATTTTATCTACAGCCGCCCTACTTTGCAACTTGTTTTTAAATGTCCTGTTTTCAGTTTTCAACTCATCTTTTTCCATTTTCCACTCCTGTGCTTTGGTTTCCCATGTTTTATTTTCCGCCAACACATTTTCCAATTTTATTTTCAAGGCCCCCATTACAGCTTTCCACTCTACTTCTTTGATTTTCCACTCATTTTCCTGTTCCATTTGAATCTTTTCGTTGATCGCCTTCATCTCGTTGAGTTTGGACTTGAACAGAACTCTTTGGTCCATGTCCCACCTTTGCTTTACTTTCTTAATTTCTCTCATGATATTTTGCTGTTTGCGGGGTAATACGTACATTTCGTCTCTGATGCGTTGAAAGGAACATACGGTTCCATTGTTTCCCTCTTTTAAATGCACTTCCTTTTTACCGTACAGCGTCACGTACCACTCTGACCATTCGTCCGTCTCCTCCCATCGTGGATGGAGGGGCATCCAGCAGTTTAAAAATTTCCATCCCGTCACGCGAATCGGTACTGCCCATCGCAAATTGTGCCACGAATCTGGTACACGCCTGGCCACCTTTTCCCAACTGGAGACATTTTAATTGCCCAGTTGCTCCCACAGTAATGTTTCAATCCCTCCTGAAAACAGAGTACAGAGAGTGGCAATGCTGTGGGGATGCAAGGGCCGATTGATGTGAAAATGCGACCTATTGGCTGGATCCATCAAATTGTCTGGAATCTCTCCCCGGTCACAAGACGATTTCGGCTGACTCACGTAGACTATGGTCCGCACAAGATGAAAGGCATTTTTAATCTTGACGCATTTCTTGGCCCGACCGCTGTTTGGAAAGTCATACCGCACTTTTCCCTTCCAAATCTCTTCAAACGCACAGTCTGGCTCGCAGGCCAAAATCATGTGCCGATGTTGTATTTTACCCCTCTCGGTCTCTAATCCATCGCACAGACACCAAAAGAGTAAAAGGACACATTGATCGCGGATCCTTTCCATTTCCCGTCGAAACGTCTCAAACACGTCGTGTTTTACCATGATGTGAAACCACACCCATTCTCCTCTGAGGTAGCGACGAAGGATGCCCCATACATCGTTTCCCAAACCGCTCGCATCGTTAAAGCTTAGTCCCTCTTCCCACAGGTCGGGTTTCTCCAACACGGACTCGTAGAAGACTTCCTCCATTCTGGGACGACCTTGCATGTCACGCGGGATGGATTGAAAATGCCTACACTCGCACACGTGGCTCTCCTCTTCCACCACAATGTCCTCATCGTCTTGATCCAAATAGGCCCAGTAATCCTTTGCATCCCGGGCGAAACGTTTCAAGCAGGACACGACATGATTAATGTGGTCGGGACGATTCTTTTGCCCATGATCCCAATAATGACGTCCAAAGCAAAACACGCATTGCCTGCGAACATCCAGACTATGCTTTTCGGATGCATGTTGACGGTAAAAGTGCTTCACGGTCATGCTCTCGCGGCATTGAGGGCAACTTATTCGATCACTTGCATGTTTTCTGTATTGATTGTAAAGCGTTCTGCGTGTAGACATGTCGCGTTCAAATATACTCAAATTCAAGGTCTATATCCTTGAAATAAATTCAAATTATATCCTTAAGATAAACTCAAATCGTACTCTATATCCTTCAAATATACTCAAATTCAAGGTCTATATCCTTGAAATTAACTCAAATTATACTCTATATCCTTGAAATATACTCAAATCATCCGTGACCTTAAAATATACTCAAATCATCCTCTATATCCTTGAAATATACTCAAATCATCCAGTATTGTGATCTTCAGAATGTGGGAAAAAATGTGGGAAGAAGAAAGGAGTAAAATATAATTCACGAAAAATCAGGAATTGTTGATGCGGTAAAATTCGCTAAGAGCAAACGAGCAAACTCTAATATCGAAGCTCTAATGTCGAAGCAGCTCAACAGATGATATAGGCTAGTAGCTTATAAACCTTTCAAGTAATATATATATATATATATATATATATATATATATATATATATATATATATATATATATATATTATATATATTATATTATATATATATTATATATATATATATTATGTATATAATATATATAATGTATATAATATATATATATATATATATATATATATATACATTTTTTATTTGTAGAGGACAGTTTAGACTGTCCTTTTACTTTTTCATTTGAAAAATTTTTCACCCAAAATTATTTTGTTTCTTACTCTTTATTTACAATTGACATTTCTTCTGCTACAGGTGCCATAGGTCACTTTCATCCACCTTTTCTTTACCCCTTTATTACAGAAAATTCGTGCATCCAATGGTAAACGTTTTATCCACCAATCAGCTTGCTTGTTGGCCCAATATCAAATCGTTAAAACTCTTCCAGACCAATTTCCCCTGCGGTCGAACACATTTCCATTGCAAATATCCTACCAAGGTCCAATCGGGATGTGGTCGTTTCCCCACCGTCCATACCATTTCATCCGTCCAAATGAGTACCTTGGCATGATCCGTGTACACGTACAGTGAGGGCTTTGAAAATCCTGACACAATCAAATAGAGCATAGCTTCCCGTGTCAGAATCCATCCCGTAGGAACGTAACGAGAGACAAAACAATGGCTCTCGTGACTATGATCCAAAGGGTTATACAAAACTCCATCTTTTATGCGTACAAACGTATTTGTAAGGTACTCGGGTTGGCCTCCATTGACTTGCAATTCAGTTCCAACGGGAATATTTAAAATGCAAGTCAAAAAAAAAATTTTTTTTTTTAGTATATTGTATAAATTTTATTTTTCAGCTTGGCGAGAAAAAACTTTTAACACGCTTGATGATTGTGTTAAATTATTCATCAGGAACCACGATCATAATCCTTGGGATTAATGATCTCCTGATATGAATGGTGTGAGGCAACTGTAGATTTATTTTATATATACATTTTTTAAATCAGCAAGTCACTCAGGCTTGTGACCGTTCTTTTTATTTTGGTTCGGATTCCCCATTCTTAATGAAAAAGCGATTGGGCTCTCCTTCAATCACATTTTTCATATAACGTTCAGATCCAATGAGAACGGTAGCTTTCAATGTCTTTAATTGCAATAATGGATAGCAACCATATTCAGTTGCCAACAGTTTGTCAAATGTTTTAGGATCCAACCGCCACGATTTGTTTGGATAGGCATATTTCCACACCAATCGCCTACTTTCCTCCTCACTGTCGTCTACATCAAAAAGAAATCCATCGTTGGTTCGAATAAAGGGACAGACTGTGCAATCCCCAGTCATCATACCGTGTACATATACTTTAGTTTCAACTGGACAATCCAACATGTTTGTGCGGGTAAAATCCTTTAAAACGCAATTTGGCAGCAAAAACATGTACACGGGCTCCTTTTCGTACATAGACCTGTACACTGGCCCCTTTTCGTAAATTGGAAACATGTTGAATTTATAAAAAAGGCAGTCTTCAAGAAGGAAATGGGCTTAAAAGACTTTAAGTTTCACCAGTTTTGCCAATGTCTTGTACGAGATACACACCCAATCACCAGATGACTGGATTCGTATTCACCTTAGCCTACTTGCTACACGTTCGGAGCTATCGGAACTATGCCATCAGCATCCTCGTGTAGCGTTCGTCAGGGAATATATAACATTTAGGTAGCGTTCTTACTCTCAAAGAACTGGCAAAAGTGGACAACTGGTTCAGAAAGCCTAAAAGCCGTGAGGTTTCCAGAGCAGAGAGAAAAAAATATCTACTCTTTCGTTGGCACCGTGAGGTTTCCAGAGCAGACTGAAGCTTCACTCAAAGGCTGTCTAGTATTTAAGCACTCTACAAAAAAAAATAAATTTTTTTTTAGCAAAGCTTTATAAGCTGAGCAGCATTGCTCGCTTCAGATGGAAGCGACTTCAAGCGTTCAAAGCCATCAGATGCTGCATTGGCTATATTTAAATGAAGACTTATAATTATGTCTCAGCATATATTCTTCGTAAGGTAGTCGTGTAACCACTCAAACGATTGGAAATCGTCTGTAAATTACGATACTTTTCACGACTATCTACCCCCCCATACGAGGGTCTCCAGGACTTTGAGGCATATATTTACACCTCAGCATATATTCTTTGTAGGGTAGTCGTGTAACAACTCAAACGATTGGAAATCGTCTGTAGATTACAACGATACCTTTCTCGACGAGCTACCCCCCATAGGAGGGTCTCCAGGATCATCAGACGTAAATTTACGTCTCAGCATCTATGGCTCGTAGGGTAGTCATGTAACCACTCAAACGATTGGAAATTGTCTGTAGATTACAACGATACCTTTCTCGACGAGCTACCCCCCATAGGAGGGTCTCCAGGATAATCAGACGTAAATTTACGTCTCAGCATCTATGGCTCGCAGGGTAGTCCTGTAACCACTCCAACGATTGGAACGAGCTTGCATCGGGGTTATAAAGCATGGAGAACCAATCAGATGCATTGACCTCAATTCGACGAACCAATCCGATGCATTGACCTCAATTGGATGCTGTCAATCAAATGACCCCGCCTCCTCCATTGACTTAAAATGTTACCATAGACCTAATGTTAACGGACTTGTACTTTTTCTCACTCCATCATGCAAATAATGCTATGGAATCGAGCTCGAACCTCGTATCTCGGTAAATTACGGTCCGATCGGGTCCAAACTTTTTCCCTGGGGGGATCATGGGGACCGCAAATGGCCATATCTCGGCTCCTATGGGGCCCTTATAGACGTGTGACCCCTCAAACGATTCAGAATCGCTTGTAGATTACAATGATATTTTTGGTTTGATTCTAGCCCCCTAGTTGAGGCACTAGACTCAAAAAGGCCGTGGGGCCTATTTAAATTTGTTTTTAGATTTTCTCCTCATCTAAAAATCCCATTTGTAAAATGTTTACGTGATTCGAAAGTATAAATCAAGTACTATCCCATCCTGAAACCCGCATCCCATTTGGAGACCTGGTTTAGACCCTAGGCTCCAAAACGTATTGGCCCCTTGAATGGACCTTGCTCTGCATGTATTGCTCGTAAGGATGTCGTGTCACCTATCCATGTGTTTGGAATAATGAGCGCTTTCGAACGATATCCATCTCAATAGCCTACCCCCCATAGGAGGGTCTCGAGGGCTCAAAAACAAGTATTAAACTTTCATGTAGTGTATCTCCGAATCTAATGGTTATACGGTAGTCGTCTAACCACTCCAACAACTCGGAATCGTTTGTACTTTTCAATAATACCCATCCCAAAATCCTACCCCCCATAGGAGGGTCCTCGGGACTCGAAACGTGTTTTAAATTGAAATATCTCTGCATTTAATGCCCGTAAAGTAATTGTGTCACCACTCGAATGATTCAGAATCTTTTGTACTTTTGAACCATGTTCATCTCAAAGTTGTACCCCTCATAGGTGGGTCTCCAGGACATGAAACATGTGTTGAACTGTAATTCAACCAATCTCGAC
>BMAU01001605.1:0-27599 GCA_019973935.1 Trichonephila clavipes | reverse complement strand
AGCCCCAGGCCAGGCCTTGCTTGTTAGTAGAGCTTTTGGCGGACCTAGATGAGCACACCCAAATCCACATTAACAAGACAAGAAGAATGATTTTAAATTTGTATCTAAAAAGAAATGATTAGCAACAAAGTAATTGTTTTTCCTTTTTAAGGTCAAACAAAGTATGCACAGCATTGTGCTACAGATTCGACAGTATTTAAAAATAAGTTAAAAAAGCTAAATCCCGTTAAGAAATGTCTGCTTCTCTCCACAGCGGCGGTCACTTAAAGCACCACTTCCAAAAATGTCAAGAAAAGACTTTCATTTTTTTGATTTTATATAAGCTACGATTAATTCATAGGGTTTATTAAAATAAGAAGAATAAGTACAGTGGACTTATCTATACATGATGAGATGTTTTTTGGCGTAGAAGCTACATATCGCATATCATACGAAACGATCATATACTTTTCCTACAACGATGTTGAGGTTTCAAAACCTACAGGCTGCTTTATCTCTCGTCAAATTATAGGAGGGAAAATATTTAGCATTGATCCTGAAACATAGCTTTGGTAAAGAATGTGTGTGTGTGAGAAGAGAATAGTTTTAAAAAGTAGTATATTATTCTACCCATATCACTGTTCTAAATCTCCACTATTCTACTCAGTAAGTAGTATTTGTTCTGCAGTGGTACTTTAGGGATCCGAGTGGAATGATTAAGGAGTTAAATAATTTTGAAAGCGCAATTGCTTATTTGTAAAAAGCCGATATGATTTTATCTAAGTTGCCATTAAGTCCTTATGTATACCGGTGCCGGAGATTTGTCCGCAAATACAAAATATATTGTTTCAGATTGAAAAGTTAATGAAACAAGATCACAGCAATGACAGTGGCTCTATTCGCGTGTGTACACATTTTATTTCCGAACAAAATAATTAAATGATTATCCATGTAGTGATCAAAAGCATCGTACATGCGGAAGGATTTTATGTAAATTAAAAACAATGTAAATGTTTAACGTTATTTGAGTCCACCTCTTTCTAGAAAGCTAAGCTGTTAAAAACAGTGTCTCATAATTAACGCTTTGAAAAACAATTTTTTTTTTCTGAAAGGTTCATGACAAAAGTTCTCTTTTTTTAAAAATTTTTGATAGTATAAATTAGTTTGTATATACTATCTGATTAGTACTGATATAGATTTCGTGTAAGAATTTTAATACAGATTTTTTCGTGTGTATTACTTAAGATTTCTAACATTTTAGCTCGCAAATACATAAATATAACCCTCTTTATTTTTCATAATTTATTTCAGTTTCATGTAATGTGTTAAGTTTATGTGCTATCTTTTTCAATATCCGTTCATTTGTAAATGAATATTATTAAGGGGGTCACTCACGAAAATCCATTAAAAATCGATTTTTCAATTTTGATTGAAACATAAAATACCATTCTTTCCCTTTCTAATGCAGTTTAAATTTTTGCTCTAGCTTAATTAGAAGTATTTTTTAATATTTTTTAAAAGTTGTTTACATCTGTCAAACCCAAAACCGCTGATTGCCACGCCCTCTCAAATCAAAACAAAAGACACATGCTACTTTTTCAGCCTTATCAAATGGTTTAAATTGATTAAAAGAATTTATTTTGACCAGCAGCTTATCCAGGAAAGAAGTGAAGTGAATAGTTGTAGATGTTTGTTTACTGACAGCCTATTTTTTACTCCTCCTTAAATGCAACGGATTTCTGCTATCGTGTAAAATAGTGTTTTCTATCAAAACATTAATAAAACGTAGCTTACAACAAAACATTTTTTAAACTCTGTTAAGTAATAAAATGTTTAAAAACGAAAAGAGTTTCGAAAGAAAATGTTTAAAACTTCCCAACTTTTATGGATTTAAATGTTGATAAAGTCGAGACAATTTCAACATAAATAAATCAGCTTTAAAATCTAAGTTAGGTAAGCTTTAATAAAGAGTATGTTTCTTTTTAGATTCATTTGAATGTTTCTGTGAAATTCCTGACATTGTACTGTTCTTTTGTACTTTGAAACAATATTAATTACATAAAAATTAATGTAAAAACCAAGGTAATCACATAATTTTGGTCGCCAAATCTAGGGTTTGGCTACAAAATTGTTAATATGTTGTGACTTTTTGTGGTCTTATTCAAACATTTTTTAATACCAGGGTTTACTAAAACAGTAGTTAATCAAAAAGGTACAAAAATTATATAAAGTGGACCCAATAGAATTTCATATGCTATGAGGTCTATTTAAAAAGAAGCAGTTGCAAAAATATTTTGATGGAGTTATGCATTTGTCACTTACACCATAGTGGTTTTATCGATCCTACAAAACCAAATAACGCGACCGAGAAAACAACCAAAGTGTCTGGTTTCAATCGCCACCGAAACAATATTTAATGGATAGCCAAAACGCAAGTGGCCACTAATGGTACCCGGAGCCAAACGGCTGTACATTTTAAATGGTGTTGTTACGGCACCAGGCCTGGACACTGGGCGCCGTTGATGCTATTATCGCAGAAACAAACGTAACCTTTAACAGCGATGTACAGAGATAAATGAGTGTTCGGCATGTTACATTGAAAACCAGGAAGGGGAATGCTGAAGAGGTGCACTTTTTTGTATTCCCCTCTCATCACCGCAGACATTACACAATTTACGATATACACAATATTTGTACCTTAGCGGAACTTAAACATACAAAGCAGTTCTTTTAGAATCCAAAGATATGTCAATATTGAAAAAATTCAGGGTGTAAGCGTATTCAAAGTGCTGAGGAAAACGATGGCACTAGGATTCAGTGAACAAACTAAAAGACAAAAAGCCAGTATGATAAAAAAAACCCTGAACGCCGTATCATTTCGATAGGATGCAGAAATAAACAAACGGCAAAGATACTCATGCTCTCGACTAGTCAAACAAACCGGAAAACTATCAGCCATAAGGCAAAAGCGTTTATCTAGCGCTATATCTTTGATAAATGTTCAATAGAATCTGAACTCAACGACACCCTATAGTCCCATGGATGAATTGTGGTGTAGATATAATATGCGCATACCTGGAAAGGCCACACTCCGCTACAAGCGCACAACACGACTTTACCCATTGCAAACCAGGGAACTGCATAAAACAAGCATCGAGGTCACCAATCCTGGAACACTTATCCAGATGCGCTTCGCTTGATAACAAACTCAAAAATATTAGTGAAAGCGAAATAGTCTTTGGTGTATAATTCAAAAACTGTATTTGTGCAAATTGAAGGAACTTCAAAAACTATGAGTACATGAAGCTATATACCTCATATAATCAAGGCTTCATTACCACAAATTGAAAGTTTTAGATGCATTGAAACATTCAACACCTGAATTTTACAAATGTCGAAAGTATTTCGCAAGTAGATCATCCCATAGAAAGAAGTTAGGTAGCGCCAGAATAGTCAGTTTACAATGAACCAAAAGAAGCTAGAATTAAAAACAAACAATTAAAATGTAGGCAAGAAGATGATCTTGCAGATGACACTAGCAATCCAATTATAGTTATGGTATGCATTAGTTAATAGTAAGTTTTTATTTTTAAATCACTATTTCTCAAAAGTGTAAATTCTCAACATAAAAAGGAACATTTTTGAAAACTACTTATTTACAGCCTTGAAACTTTGCACATATGTTAACATTATACAAATAAATATTTTAATGAGAGATTTTGTCAAAAAAATTATTCAAAAAAATATTTATGGATTAAATGTACAAGAATTTTTCATCGTTTTAAAAAAATTTTGACGTTACTCCACATATGAATTTTTAAAAAAAAACTTATCAAAAATTTTTGAAAAATGCTCCCATTAAAATAATCAAAACAATACAATGAATAACACAAAAAAAAATTCATGACTGTACAACCAGCCAATTTTTAAAAAAATGTTCCTTAAACTTGGTCAGGTTTAACATTACGACAGTTAGGAAAATGCTTTCGCGTATAGACACCACCCTTAATAGAAAATTTGTAAATGAATATCATTATTAGAATATTTGTAAATGCCATGATATTAGTTTGAAAATTTGTAAAAATGAATATTATTAGATAGAATGTCTTACTTTTTTCTAGCTATCTAGAGGCATGGTTAAGCAATTAGTTGCGAAAACATTACCTTATTTATAAAGATAAAAACGTACAGAATATATTGGGCTAGTGTGTGTGCTTTTTGTTGTATAGTTTTTGAGAGAATAAAATTATTTCCTTCCATTATGTTATGAAACTGGTAAAACATTTGATTATCAGATAGTTTTATGAATCAGAAACCAAAAATCCTTGTGTGTGTAGACTTCTATACCAGTAATATTGGTGATGGATATGCCTCTGGTTTTGAACCAAAGCTGTGCAATGCCGAGGATGTCCCGTCATTGGTACCCGACTCTTCAAATTGGTGCATTTTGTGGCAACGGATTACACTTCCTTCCTCGAATGTCATACAGCAGCCTCTCCAGGTACGATCATGTTCTTTAGTGTTACCAAAATTGCTGCTAGACCAAAGATCTCTCTAAAGTATTAATGTTATTAATGCACGCTGTTCTAGAGATCATTATAACAGCTTCTGAAACTCGAAACCGCGTAAATAAGTAAAAGGTGATATTCTCTAAATTAGCGCCATCTATTTTTCAATCTCCTACTATTAGCTCACACTCAGCTATATACCTATTTATTTATGTATTTATATATATATGGCTGGTGGAATCTTCAATCGCTACATAAAATACATACATTCTCAGTGCTTCGCTCGATCGAGTCATGAAATTGCATATACGTGCTTATATTTTGGATGACAATACAATAATTTTAATTATAATTGATGTATAACAATTAATTGATTAAAACTAATTAGTCACTTAAGTAGAATTACAAATACAGTCATGTTGGCATCATTTTTGGTGACTTAGCTTAGTCTTTACGGCGACTCAGTGTCAAAATTTGAAAGGTGTTGTTTCTTTTCTCATCGCTATAAAAAGGCCATCTCAGGGTGAACTGCAGCCTTAAGCACATCGCATTGATTTGGATGATGCAATACGATACTAAATGAGAATAAATGAATAAAATTAATTACCACTCTTAATGTTGCAGGGATTCTGTCAATATTTGTATATGCATATTTATATTGATCTAACTAATGTTACTATATTTAATAAAAGCAGCTAAAATCTTTGTTGATCTCAAGTAAGAACTGACTTTAAAGAATTTTTTAATAATAATTGTTGCCATTGTTAGGGTCAAATTACTGTACAATATGAAACAACCACATATTAAGAAAAAAAAAAAATTGCTGGTAATTGCCAGATCTCTTTTTTAAAATTTATTCAAATTTCGAGTTTTGAAATTTATTTGTATTCTGAATAAACTCACAAGATTAAATTGGTTTCATGTTTGCTTTTACTTTTTTAATTATTATAACTAAAAACCGCTGGAATGCTTATTTATAATGCACATATTATTTAACAATTTTTTTTTCTAGTTAGCAAATGCAATGCAAAGCATTCGGTCTAGGAAAAAACGTTTGAACTCCGCCATCTGCTCAAAACAATTAAAGGATATTGTAAGTTTTATATAAAATAAAGATATAAGCGAAATTTTTTTGCCGAAAATGGAAGAAGAGAATCACAAATGGCAAATTTTTCTGATTTTCAAACTGTGGAGTATGCTAATTTGGTCTGACGTCAAAAACGTCGCTTCAGCGGCAGCGAAAGAAATTTGACTTTCAACTGAAATGAAGACAAAGAATGATCGGCATTCAGTGACTGCTTTGTTTCGATGAGTACGATGTCCCAGCGAAGTCATTTAACTGATTCAGAAGCTTCGAGAGTTGTTGGCAGGTTAGAAGGGGGCCAAACCCAAGCCTGAAGTAGCGCAGCGCCATTGGAGTGTCACAAAGTGCGGATTTCCAGGATCTGGAACCGTTTTGAGACTGGAAGTGCAGGCTGGAAGACCAGGACAAGGTCAGATGGGCAACAACGCCCAATGAAAGATCGTTATTTAGTGTTAACGGCTCGGAGACATCGAAATATGAACGCTACTCTTCCCAACAACACCTTCGCTCGGCTCACCGGCACCACGGTTTCAACTCAGACTGTCCGAAACTCGGCTCCATGGTGTAGGTCTGTATGCTCGCCGACCGATGGTATGGGTGTTAGACTAAGCATCAAGGCATCATCGCGACTCGCAGGGAGTAGGCAACAGAGCATGTGAACAGGAGGAGAAATGAATGGAGCAATGTTCTTTTTTTCTGACGAGTCCTGCTTTTTCTGTTCATCCGGATAATGGCGTTATGGAGCTTCGTCTTGGAGGGCCGTGGCAGAAGGAACAATCCTGCGCGTTGTGCACTGAAAGTGTCAGATTTTGGTGCAGTGTGGAAGCGAAGAGCTACAGTAAGTGGTGGCACCCCCATTGCCTCTTCTTTTCCTTACAATGCACAAATTGTGTTTTTTTTCCCTTTTGTAACACTTTCAAATGCGTTAATAAATGCATTTTTTTCTGCCAAACATGTGTAATTCTTTGTCCTCCGTAGATGTCCTACTACGTCACATGATCGCGCCGCGCATCAATCAGCACCAGAACATGTATATAAAAAGCTCCCAGCCACAAGATCCACCTTAAAACCGCAATATCCTTTTAATTATTTTGAGCAGTAGATTTGGGAAAAACACCATTAGTGTACTTCTGAGAGAGCCTACTAAAGGTCGATAATCTCCCCTTTTGTGGTATGATGCTGCCTCATGCGAGTCGATTGATGTGTCTCCAGAAAACATGATTAAATTAGGGGCATTACATCAAATCCTCAGTATGAAAATGAGATTATTTCAATTCACATAAGATGTTGTAATAAGACTTCTGCAAGACCCAAGGAAAGTGGCATCATCGTAACCCTAACCTGTTCCAGCAAAATGGTAGGGAGGATATTGTCAACAGTTTCAGCGTTCATTTAGCAAATATGGTGCATTTTTAAAAGTAGAGTAATTATTATAAAAATAATCATTGAATTATAAATTATTTATTCAAAATTAACTAACAAATAATTAGATAAGAAAGCTGGTGTTTTTTTTTTTAAAAAAGGATATTTGTTGTTAAATTTCAAACATTTTTTTTAAAATTATACATTAATGTGTTACTTCAGAAATAGCCTGCTTTATTTGTAACAACCTTTTTTCAGTTATTATTTCCCTTCTTAAAATAGCATTTTTTATCTATAAAAAGGGTGTGGTCGAATACCCTAATTTATTTGTTTAGAATTTTCAAGCAAAGTTTTATCCACTTTCTAATTTTCAGGCCTGCTAAAGTGATATATTAATCGAAAGATAATAATGCAAAGTATATAACTAAATAAAACTAAAAAATTATATTTAGGTCATTTTGTTTTGATACGTCACGTCAGAAGTCTGGCGCTAGCTGACACGGATGGAGAGAGGGGGAGGAAAAAGGGAGTGGTAACAAGTGAAAACAGAGCTCTACAAATGCTGCTTGTTCATTTCGTCATTTCACTAAAACAGTTTGGGGATTTGATCAAATCACTTACTTATATCAGTGACACGACCTCAAAGAGACGTTATTTTAACATCTTGCGTGACTTGATCATCTCGCTTAGAAACTTGATGAAATCCCTAATTTCATCATTTTCCTGTGGCAGATATATTATCATTGTACTACCTGTAGACATAGCAAAAATAGGATTTTAAGGTAATTTAATAATTCTTATTATTACTTTCTTCTTCTTAGAAATGTTTTAATACATTGTTACTAATTTTGTTTAATGAATGCTCTAGAATAGTGTAAATAATTTATATCTGGATATGTTATGCATTAATATTACTTTCTGTTGTATTTATGTTTATGTTAAATTTGTAATATTCTCAAACAACACCGTTCCTTATATAATAATAGCGATTCAATCGAAACTTGGTGAGATTTTGGCGATAGATCCAAGTTGGCATCATTTTGGTGGCCATGTTGTTGACCAGTTTTGGTGAGTTGGCGACCATATGGATGCTTCTGGTGAATTTTGGAGAAATCTACTTAAATCACGAACTATGACGTAAGCGGATCTTTCTCGAAAGATCCGTGAAGCCCATAAATAGATAGTCGGTCCCTAAAACTGAGTTAGTCTTATTTTAACCATTGTAGAATCAGTATTGTTTTGACTATTTATTAGTTAATATTGATTTGTCCTGAGAAAAGTCGACCAGGGATTAGTGATTACTTCGGCTGTTGAATTGGACGAGCGAGTGCTTGCGAATAATCTTTAAACATACTTATATTTTAGACACTGATAGTTGTGTCTAAGTATCGTAGAAGGCGTGAAGGCCTTCTGAGATTTATTAAGCGAATTTGAATACTGGATCCTGTATTTCAAGGGTTGTTTTCCGACAATAAATTTCCATCGTCCCTGAAGAACTATTTTGCTCTTTGAGACTGATAGTATAAAATTCTCGAACTCCAATCTGTGTAACAACATTTACAATGTTTCCGGTAGACTTTACATTGATTATAACTCTAAGTATGACTCAAATTTTAAATTCCATTGATAGAAGCAAAACGAAATTATATATTTATATCAGCATAACACTAGTTTGTTTGCTCGGAAATGCAAATTACTAAAATAAATCACAAAGTTATTAATATTCTTCATCACAAATGTTCTTCTAATGATACAATTTCTATTGTAACGTGTGAATCCATTTTGTTACAGTAGTACATAGTATAGTATACATAGTGTTTCCTACACTTCTCACTTAACTGTAACTGAGTGCGCCAGACTTTCCACTCCTCACTTAACTGCAACTGAGTGCGGGAGATTTTCCCGCTTTCCTACCCCAACTGAAACTTTTTTGGAACCGGTACCGGGACACATTCTGTAAACTGAAACGCAACGGACGGACGCAAGGTCTTGTTCGCATCAATCCGCAGCACCTTCAAGGGTGTAATTTTCATTTAACCGCATTATTACCTTTTAGTGTAAACTTTAACTGTAAATATTTATTTTCTTGTAATATATAAATTCTAAGTACTATCTCCATCTCTGGCTACTATTATTCGAACTCAACAACAACGGCACCATTTTGAGGCACCGCCGACATTCGTCAACGATTCAGAGAAAAACAAGAGATAAGTACTATTTTATATTTTCATTCAACGTTTGACTTTGGTTTCTCTCTTACTGATTCATTCCATCCATATTTCGTTTTATCAATTAATGATGCCGAAACGGCTACAGTGCTTCGCGGCAGAGCGAAGGCTGCACTTACAAGAACTATAAATTTCATTGATAAAAAATGATCAAACTTTTTGACAAAAAAATGATATACGCAACAAGTTAGAGAAACTTGAATTAACAATACGGAATTTGATAAAGCGGATGCTGCTTTTACCTATCGAATCCTCTGAAATGGAAGAATTCGAAACAAAATATTACGAAACCAAAGCCAAGCTACAAAATATCTTAGAAAATTTATCTGTGAGAACATATGTATATAATGATAATTCTGATGTCTTTGAAAATGTCTCAAATATGAAATCTAGCAATTTTAAGTTGCTAAAAATTAATATTGAGCGTTTTTCTGGTGATTATAAAATTGGCCTTCATTTATATGTATCATATGAGTGCATGATAATATGTGTTTAATCATTTCGAATATACAAAGTTTCAATATCTCAGAGGTTTATTGCTGTCAGAACCAGCAAATATAATTAAGCACATTCCCATTACTGAAACGGCTTATAAACGAGGCTTGGGAAAAATTATTAGCTCGTTATGATAAAAGAAGCAAATCATTTTTTTCACTCATTAAAACCTTCATGGAACAACCTTCTTTTAACGATACTAACTCTCACAACTTACGCAACATAAAGCAGACACTTCCGACGAAGTAATTAGAGGTCTTAAATCTATTGATGATACTAAAGCAGAGTCTAGAGATGTATGGTTGATTTACATTTTGTTACAAAAGGTTGATCCTAAAAACGCGCCAAGAATGGGCGCAATTCTCAAATAATATTGATTTTCCCACATTTTGAAACATTTATAGAATTTTTAAATAACAGATGTACATGCTAGAACTTTATGTTAGTGTTACTCATGAAAAACAACCTTATATTAATAAATCGAAATTTAACAATAGTTTAAAATGTTCTTGTTGTAAAATGAATCATCTTGTTTTCAAATGTTCTAAATTTAAAGAAATGTCTGTTAAAGAGCGTATAACTTGTTAATAAACAAAAAATTATGTATGAACTGTTTATCTGATAAACACACTGAGTCACATTGTAATTCAACTTTTACTTGCCACTATTGTAAAGAAGAAAAGCATCATTCGCGCTATTACATGATAATAATTTTTAAAAATTTTGCAATGTCAGCAAATAAATCTCATCGTGCTGAAGGTCAAAACCAGACAGAAATGATACTAATCAAAACAAAGAAGTTGCAGCTTCCGTGAACTCTATACAAACATGTTTTTCTTTATTACCAACTTTAAGCGTTAACATTAAAAATATTTTGGGGAAGAACTGCATCAAGTTCGAGTTATGGCGGACAGCGGAAGTGAATCAACATTCATTTCGGAAAAATGTTTAAAACTGCTAGGGCCTGAAAAGAAAAAAACGCTAGATTTCAAAATTAAAGGATTGTAAGATTCTAAAATCGCGATGACTAGAGGGTGGTTGAAATAGATTTAGTATCGTTACATGACCCCAAGGTCAAAACTACCAGTTAAAGCATATGTTTTGGAAAAACTTCAACTGCTCCGTTACCAACGGAAAAAATAAACGAAACATTTTTACCTCATTTAAAAAATGCTCTTCGCTTAGGGATCCGAAATTTTTTATCTCAAACAATATCGATATGATTTCTCGATCTGACTACTTTTTTTTTTTAAAGCTTACCAGGCAAAATTACTTGCTCTCAAAGTAATTTAATCGCTCAAAATTCCATTTTTTTGGTTTTCCTAATTTCAAGGCATGAGTAATCCTGAGTCTTTAAACTCAAAATTCAATGCTAAATCTGCACATTAATGGTACAAATATTGACAATCAATTTAAAATTTTGGGGAATTAGAAGAAATTCTAACGTAAAAGATAAAATTATTAACTCCTGAAGAGCAATTTGTGAAAACATTTTCAAAAAATACTTATGCATGTAATTCGATGGACGCTTTGTTGTAAAACTTCCATTTTATAAATCAAATTAAATTGGGAGACTCAAAACCCGCAGCAATTTCTCGCTTATTAGCAATGGAGCGGAAATTTAAAATAACCTCCAGATTTTGAAAAACAATACAAAGAATTCATGAACGAATACGAATCACTTCAGGTCACATGAGCTTAGTAAATTACAGATCCCATACCCAAAGATCAAAATTTTTTACCGCATCACGCCGTTATCAAGCCATCCAGCCTGCATAAACAAAAGTTAAGAGTAGTTTTTGACGCATCTTGCAAAAAACTACAAATGGTATGTCATTAAATTCTCTGCTAGGAATTAGGTCCAAATTACAAAGGGATATTTTTGAAATATTTTAATTTTAGAATTCTAGAATTGTATTTACAGCGGACATTGAAAAATGTACCGCCAAATTTTAGTAGCTGATGAAGATCAGAAATACCAACAAATTCTGTGGAGAAATAACTCTAGTGAAAACATTCGCAATACAAGCATAAAAACTGTCACCTACGGTTTACAGCCTCAGCCTCTTTTTTTTTGTGCTGGGGTATTAAAACGATCGCTCTCGATGATAAAGATAATCCCAACCTCTCCCAGCTTGGAAGATATTTATATGGATGATTTACTATCGGGAGCAGATAGCGCCAAATAACGCAATCTCCATTTGCAAGGACATTGCTGCATGTTTGAGTACTCGCGGTTTCATTTAAGAAAATGGAATTCTAATTCCGCAATTCTCGCTCAATTTTTTCTTCAGAGACGCGGTTCTCATGATGCTGAGTTGAATTTTCAAAAAGATTACAATGAAAGTTCAAAATATAGGCTTATTTTGAATTCATTCAGCAATGACACTTTGGTTTCCAACCATCAGCGAACTTACACCACCACCACAGGAACGTATTTTATCTGAAATCTTCCAAAATTTTCGATCCTTTAGGACTTCTTTCACCTTGTACAGTATTATGAAGATTTTATCAAAAACTTTGGCTTACAAAAAACAGATTGGGATTCCCATTCCACAGCAATTAACAGAGAAATTGGCTTAGTTTCAAAAAGGCCTTTTTAATGCCATCACTCAGCACCTCACTGTTCCCAGATGGGTCATCCCCAGTCGCACAGCAGACAAACAAAATATAGTAGAATTGCATGGTTTGCAGATGTTGGCTTCATTAGCTTATGCTGCAATCTACTGTCGGCAGAAACACAACGGCAAAAATAAAGGTTCAACTACTTGTCAAAAATAAAGTAGCCCCTGTCAAACAAGTTTCAATCCCTCGATTGGAGTTGTGCGTGTAAACATTTACTATCCAGCTGATTTAAATCGGTCTTACGGACATTAGAATATTATACCCCCTTGGTGTATTCGCTTGGACGGATTCTAAAAATAGTTCTCTCCTGGCTGTCTGGTCATCCTCGCCAATGGAAAACTTTCGTAGCAAATAGAACATCTGAAATTATAGAAGTTCTACCTACAAATAGCAAAGCATTGGAGACATGTGCCTTCTAAGGAAAATCCCGCAGATATTGCGTGTCCCGAGGTATTGATCTAAATGCTTACCTGATTACAGGATTATGGTAGCAAGGACCACCCTGGCCAGCCAGAAAACTTCTAGTTGGGCCCAAGGCCGAATCCAGTTGCGATGAGCACACGGATGAGGTAAAAGCGGAACAAAAATCAGTCTCCATCTTCAATCTGTTTACTCACACATCAAATGATGTAATTCATGGTTTTATTCGAACATTATTTCACTCACAACAAAGTAATCTCACGCATTTTTGTGCCAAAGTATTTGTAAAAACTGTAAAAAGATAGCATCTCAAGGATCATCGATCAGTTCATCCCCATATTATTACTACTTCACTACCTTTCGGTCAAACCAAAACCGCTGAAGAAACCATCAGGTCATTGGTTTCAAGGTTTTTTTACTTTCAGGAAGAAATACGAAGCATTAAAAAACAGATTTCTCCGGGCCACCCAAAAGTCCATTACGTTCCCTCCATCCATTCATAGATGAACATGGTTTAGGTACGGTGGGAGGGAGATTGCAAAATTCCAGCTTCCATTCAATTCCAAGCATCCTATCATACTTCCGTCTCAGCAATTAGTGAACCTCCTATCAAGGAACAACACATCGCTCATTTACATGCTGGGCCGACTTTGTTAGCTCACGTTCTTCGACAGTCCCATTGGATCGTAGGAAGTAGAAAATTAATTAAAAATGTATAGAAAAATGCTTAAAGTGTAACAAATTCAAAACATCCACCACAACACCACAACTGATGGAGCGTTTTACAAAAACACCGTGCCACGCTGGAGACCTTTCTTCAGGCAGGGTATTGATTATGCTGGTCCTGTACTGATTAAATGCAACAAGGTCGAGGGACTAAATCTACAAAGGGGTTACATTGCTTTATTTGTATGCTTAGCAGCTAAAGCTGTTCATATTGAAGCAGTCGGAGACTTAACAACTGATTCCTTCATAGCTGCACTACGTCGTTTTAGTGCTCGTCGTGGGCCCCCGCCACATTTAGTGACAATGGAAAACAATTTTGTTGGAGCTCGTCGAAACTCCTGACGAAATACGGAAGTTATGGCTTTCCTTACCAACTAATGAAAACCCATCTCTTTTACTACTTATCCAAATCTTCAATAGATTGGCACTTTATTCCACCCTCATCACACACCATTTTTGGAGGTATTTGGGAATCAATTCGATCCGTCAAATTTCATCTGAAGAGAGTATTGGGAGAAACCATAATCACTTTTGAAGAGTTAACAACCTTGCTCACGCAAATCGAAGGATTACTAAATTCAGGCCTCTCTCCTACGTTAATGACTCTGACATGAATGCATATCTACACTCACACCTTCACATTTTCTTACAGGTGATGTTCTTCTTTCAGTTCCAGAGGAGCTACCTTCAACCTCCAACCACAGAGATCGATCGTGGGAGTTGCTACAGAACATCAAACGGGGCTTTGGAAGAAGTGGAGTTCGAATTTTATCTCCTCCTTACAACCTGTGAAATGGCAGGATGCACAACCAAACTTGAAGGAAAGATGACATCGTATTGATCAAAGAGGAGGGGTCACTCCTGGTACATGGCAATGGCTCGAGTTCTTCAAGTGCATCCAGGCAACGACGGACTGGTTCGTGTTGCAACTGTGAAACAAGACTCAGTGTTTAAGCGACCTGTTCATAACTTCCATATATCCGAACTAAAGTTCCGGATGGGAGTGGAGTATGTTTCCTACACTTCTCCTTAACTGTAACTTTAAGGTGCGCCAGACTTTCCACTCCTCACACCAACTGTGTAACTGGTGCGGGAGATTTTCCACTTTTTCCTACTTCAACTGAAACTTTTTTGGAACCGGTACCGGGACACATTCTGTAAACTGAAACGCAAACGGACGGACGCAGGTCTGTCTTCGCATCAATCCGCAGCACCTTCAAGGGTGTAATTTTCATTTAACCGCATTATTACCTTTTAGTGTAAACTTGCGCTGTAAATATTTATTTTCTTGTAATATAAATTTAAAATACTATCTCCATCTCTGGCTATTATTCGAACTCAACCAACGGCATCAATAGTGTTGTTACAAATTTTGTGCGAAATTATTGTAAATATATTGTATTTTGATGTTAAATGCATATATTACTCTATTATATATATTTTATGTTAAAAATTGTAATATTCGCGAACAACGCCGTCCTTACGCTATAATGGCGACTCAATGGGAACTTGGCGAAATCTTGGCAATACATTATTATCATTTTGGAGACGTTTGGAAAGTGACTTGGCAACCATGTTGGTAACCATTTTGGAGAGTTCGAGACTATGTATTCTTCTGTAAATTAGTGGAGAAATACTCTAATTTCATTATCTATGACGGATCTTTTCAAAGGATCTGCGAGACCTATAAATAGGGAGACGATCGCTGAAACTGAGTCTTGTTTTGACAAAAGCGTTGATTAGTCAGTCTTGTCTTAATTAGCGATTAGTAGTCTTCGCGCCTCAATCGTAAAGAAGCGACTAGCTCGGCTGTTCAATAGGACGAGCGGTGCTTGTGAATAATCTTTTTGCACACACGTGTTTCGTAGACACCGATTGTTGTGTCTCGAGCGCTGCAGGTGTGAACACCTTCTGAGATTTCTTCTGGGCAAATTTGCTGCTGTGAATCCTGTATTTCAAGGACTGATTTTCGACAATAAAGTTCCATCGCTCCTAAAGAACTGTCTTGTTATTTGCAGCTGATTTGGATAAAATCCTTCTCCTGAACCTCCATCAACGTAACGGTATGTTTCGATATTTTAAAAATTATTTTGCTATAGTGCAAAAAATTTGGAGGGATATAAAACATCATGAAATTTGATATTTATTTCACATACAAAAATAGAGACAAAGTTTGATGAATAATATTTTGAAGAAATGCATCTGTAAAAAAAAACTTCTGATAAGAACTTCTCGGTTTATCTATAAATAAAAATAACACACAGAGTAAAACAAGTCGTTACTATAAATATATTTATTGAATATGCTATCATCTTTGCCAGACGAATTTATTTGGATTTGAATGGTAATTTCTTGTCTCAGTTAGTAATACTTACAGAGAAATTAGGCCAAAATATTGGTGATAAAATAAAGGTATAAATAGCAAAAAAAATTGGTATATTTTAAACACACAATAATTTTTTCTTGATAGATTTATGTAATTTCGAATTTGATTTGCTTACCCTTACACAAATTTAAGGCGTAATCAAATTTGTTGACTTATTCAATATTTATTCCACGAAATGATTGAAATAATTTCTAAGAGTTAAAAACATTTTATGCACAAACATATTCTATTTCTCTACTATAAGGAAAAATTAATTCTTTTAAACATAAAGATTATTTTGAGTGTTCCCTTTTTAAAAAAAATAGTTATTATTATCAGTATTATTTTTGTCAAAATGGACACAAAAATAGTTTGTAGCAATCCATTTCTTCGGAAACGCATCGCAAAAATATTTCTCCTTTAAATACATTACGTAGGAACAAAAGCAAACCGTCAAAAAGTACAGATTTTTATATAGCCATTTTTATTCAAACACTCTATTCATAAAAAGGACATTTTTTTGAAAGAGTTTTTATTACTCTTTAGAAAGAGGATAAGAACATAAACAAAAACAAATTGCAATGAAATGAAATATTATTATTTAAAAAATGCAACAATATACAGAAATGACGCTCAAAACAATCAAAATGTAAAATGTAACAACGAAAAGAAAAACATCTTATAGGTGTGGGTTAGTGAATGAGTGAACATTAACTTTGCACTATTTAACTGCTCGAGGGCGTTTGGCGACGGACCTTGTAAGTTTCAATCCTGGTCAAGTGACGAGGATGACACCTGACCTGCACCCTCCCCTCCCCGCTCCTCTCAGAACTAATACACACCATACCAATGGGAGGACGTTTGAGCTCTCGAGATTTAACGTGCATCGTTCCCCTACACGGCGGGTTTTTAAAGGGTACGCATAAGTGTGAAAGGGAATGTGAAAGAATATTTTATATAAGTAACGAGATAATTCATCTCTCTCTCATGAGGTACTTTTAGAATGCCTCATCAACAAATACAGAGGTCACGTTTCTAAATTAGGCATATGAGTAATTGTAACTTGCATAGATTGTAACTGAAAAATTGGTGTCCAAATTGGACATATTTGAGCCAGCTGTGATACTTATGTGGATTGACGTAATTCATTTTCGTCGCACTGTTAAAACAACGTGGCGTCTATTGCCAACCGTCTTTGTAATATTGAATAGTCTAATGACGACGACGATTTTTGAGCTGACACTCCTTCCCCAAACATCCATACCATGCCAAGGGGAGGACTTTGGACCTCGACAGATTTAACGTACATCAGTCCATCTACACAGTGGGTCAACAAATCGACCTACAAATTTACAAAGTCGGCCCTCACATTAGCCTCACCTCTCACAAACGAGCGTGAGTTCAGTTATGTTACTCATATGACAATGATGGATTTACTGCAGTATAAAAACTTTCAGGCAGAGATTTTTTTCTTTAGAACAATAACCTGTGTCAATTTTATGTGTGACGTCATCTGCAGTTATAGATATTTGTGTAGATATATTTTGTGCATTTATAGATAAATATTTCCATTTATGTAGATATAACGATCGGAATTATATATAGAATCAACATAGCTAGTCAGATGCTTGCTGCCATATAGATTTGAGAAATCTATTTAAATCCAAATTTAAGAGGTGGTTAGATAAACAAAAGCATAAAGTGCTGACAATGACATCACCATTAGGAAAACCAGTTGGGATTTGAACGAAAAATACGCCTGAGAAGACATTTTGGAACCACACAGTGAAGTAAAATAAGATCTTTTTCACAATTAATGACCACAAAACCCAACCAGCAAAAGTGTTAAACAACGCGTTTTGGAATCAGGGCAAGAGAAGAAAAGGTAGACCCGCTGTTGAAAATGGCTAGACAATATATAGAAAATTTGCTTGTGAAACATCATAAAAGAAAAAACAATGGCACAGCAGAAAGGTAAACACATTATGATCAAAATGGTTTAACTACCGTTAAAATGCATGAGACAGCCTTGGCTGAAATCGAGATCAAAGGAAAGTGCTTACGCTTGGCAAAGAACACAGCAATAACCATGTAGATAAGAGCAGGACGGTGGTTATATCTAAATTATGAGTAATTCTCACTTCTTATTATTTTCCACATCTGTCTACTTCCTAACAGTTTCTTCATAATGCAATACAAATATCTATTCTAATTTTACAATAAATTTTAAGTCAAATGAAGTAACAAGAAACAAATTTTAGATACTTTCAACGTGTAAAATTTTAGCTTCAATTTTTAAAGTTGCATCTCAAACAATGGCATATTATTACACTACTGGTCAGTGGGCGCATACAGGGGGAGGCTGGGGGTCCGGACCCCCCCAAACCCTTGATTTTTTTCCGATTGATTATAATTCTAAGTATATAGTACGTAAAATTTAATTAATTACTTGCTATTAATGATTAATTTTATTAATTAATGCTAATTATTTATTCAAAAACTAGTTTTTTACTGTGTTTTGTTACCGAAAATCGACAAAATCAAAAGGAGAGCATGATACAAGAATGGTGAACTTTCGACCCCGGACTCCCCTTGTGAAAATTCCGTGTGTGCCGCCACTGCTACTGGTCATATATTAAAATTGCTACACCAAGAAGGCAATACGCTACACACATGAAATTGGCACGACAGGAAGAAGATACTGTGATTTATAATTGATTAGTTTTTCAATGCATTAATGCAAAAGCAGGCATCTGGTATTGACACCTGCAGTGTATTTTAAACAAGGAAATTGTACAACAAGCCTTCACATACACAAATCACATTTGAACGCTGTTGTCTGGTTAAAAAAATGCTGTCATGCCTTGTGTAGGAAGCAGAAATGGTTTCGGGAATACATTTATAACTTAACACAGGTTTAATTATGGCCTACTGAATAGCGGTTTATCACATCTTAGTATTTCTGCTCGCGTTAATCGAGATCCCATGACAGCTTGTAGAATACGGAATCTATGGGGCTTAGGATGGTCGTATGGAACGCCATGCTGGAACTCAATGACACGCTATCACAAACAGCCAAGAAGACATACATGTTATCCGCTCAACTTTAATAGATCGTACAGCCTCATTAGAAGCCTTTAGTCAAGAAATGGTCTCATTTGTAAGAGAGCTAGTCTCCGCACAAACGGTATGGCGATGTTTCCAGCAGCATGGACTGCCAGTTCGGTGATCACAGCAGACTTCGGTTTCCGCTGGACACAACAACAATGACAAATAGAAGTGCCCAAATAGTGTGATCAACACGACGAAACCTGACACAAAAAAACACAATACGTAGCATCATCAATTCAGAAGAATACAAATTCAGTTTACAGCATCCCAAGTTGGTCACATAAGAAGCCAGCATCAAAGATAACAAACATCCATTGCTCATTCAACGTCACAATTGTGGCTGCTCATCATTTGGAGTGATAATACGGATACTACATGTCCCGGTCACCCGTTGTCTTACTGACGACGCTTTGAGCAGCTACATTCAATGCGGCGGCGGCCCATGGTTTCAAGACCTCACGAACACTATGTTTATGGATAATGCATCACGAATGCCGCTCATATTGTACGGACCTTTCTTTACATAAATATATGTTTGGCTATTTCCTGTTCCCCTGATCTG
The DNA here is from genome assembly GCA_019973935.1 of Trichonephila clavipes. Classification (NCBI taxonomy): domain Eukaryota; kingdom Metazoa; phylum Arthropoda; class Arachnida; order Araneae; family Nephilidae; genus Trichonephila; species Trichonephila clavipes. The sequence continues at coordinate 8,134 of BMAU01001605.1, read as the reverse complement.
TCTATTCTAGACTCTATTCATAAAAGAAAAAAAAAAAAAAAAAAAGAAAAAAGAAAATCTGGGATCATACACAGTCACTATAGTTAACTGTGGCACTGAGTTGAAGCTGAATGGGCAGCTGTATCTAAAACATGCCATCCAAATTCTTTGTTTTGAGATCTTTAGAGTTATCCTATCCCAAAAGCTGTACGAGGGTTTGGTAACGGATCTAGTAATTTTGAACCATGATCAAGCAAAGCTTATGAGGGTACGACACCTGAGCTGGCACCTCTTTCCACTCCACACCAATAATGAGGACGTTTGATCCTCGACGTATAACGTGTATCGGTCCTCTGTGGCTGCGGTTTGTTTGACGTAAAGCCCAGGCGTATAATAGTTGTTATTGTTTATTATATTCACTTATTCTGTGGGATACAGATTTCAAAAATATATTTGCTCAAATTTCTTGAAACTTTAATCACTCTGGTGCATTATAGTATAATAAATTCAGAAACAATAAATATCACATCTCGTTGTTTACTTTTCTTTCTCGTGTAGCAATTTTTAAATGACCAGTAGTGTATATCTTTCATTATTGTTTTCTGGTAATGACAGCCTTTGTTCTTAACCCTTATCTACCACATTATAGGGGTAATTTTCTTCAAAATATATTTGAGATCCCCTATTGAAAATTAAGGGATATACATAAATAAAATTCTCAACTTCCCGGGTTTTAATTTAATCCGTTAGAGATAATTAATTAAAAATCGTACTTTCAAAGTACCGAGAGCACAAAGGTCTAAAATACTCTCATAATACAAAAAAGACCGGATGACTTTTTTAACGAGTTTTAACTTTAAAATGCTAAATACCCAGAGAACACTACCATTTTACGGTACAAAAATTTATTTTTGAAAACTATGAAATTTTTAAAAATTTATTTACTTTTTTTTACACATAAAAGCGCGTGTTTTTAATCATAAACTTTTGGAAATGAGAAAGATGATATGGTTCAAAAAAAAAAGTTTCTTCTTCTTTTCTTTATTTCACAACCAAACTCCATTACATCGTTGTGCATTTTGAGCAGCGGTTTCTTCGAATGTGAATGTTTTAAAGCGATTGCAACCTGGGGTAGTGGAAATACATATTCTCTTCTTCGAACATGAACTATCCTGCACCTGAGTCTTGTTCCACTCCCCAGAGATCGTCATTTTAATAAATCTTATCGTACAAAAATTCCAGTTATTACAATTAGCAGGTTGAATTTCTTCATCCAGAAGAATCATCTATTAGTGCATCTCTGTATTTCCAGATGGGTAGGTACATACTCTGTAATAAATCACAAGCAGCCTTCCTTCAAGGACTGTTTTCCTCTTTTTCCAAACATCAAAGAAAAGAAGAAAAAAAAGTAAAATAATAGCACCTTGGAAACATCCTGCACAATATATTGTTAAAAAAATCTCAGTTCACACTTAAAAACATTAAAATGTTGCTAATTTTAAATAAATTATAGATATTTATGCTAAAAATGTAAAAGAATAAGCTCACACACACACTTAAATTTCAAAATTGATAATTGCTTATGTAGTTCAAATCATGATAAAAATAGCGCAAAACAAATATGTTGTTTAAAGAAATGCCCCGAGAGGCATAACTCTATTGCACTACAGTGGTGACGCTACAACATAACAAAAACAATAATAAACTACACGGACGAAAAAGCTTTTCTTACTCTAACATCCAGTGTGCTGTCACGTTACTTATAAGTACCACATCTATGAGAATCCCCTTGGATTCCACCTTGAACACCAAGATTGATTTGAGGCATAAAACAACCAGAAGACATTTTTAAAATAACAAATTGTATTTATTCACTTGAATCAATTATCAACCTTCTAATTACAAAGATTAATCGATATGTCTACGTCAATGCGGAGATTGAACCTTACTCTTAAATTAAATCACGCGAAATATGATACTAATCAACTATCAACTCAATATTTAACGGGATTACCGGAATAAAGAGGATCGAGACATACACGCAATTTGAATTATTAGCATTCATTAAATTACCACTAACTTTATTATATATTCACTCTTATAAGCCGATAATCTATATTTAAATCTCACCTTTCTTTTTTCTACCTCGCTTTCCAATTGAAGACCACTGCCAAATGATCCACGAGCCGCTAATTGCCCAATCAAACTTGAATCGCTTTAAAACACTTTCCACCTATCTCTTGCGCGTAATAGCCTGCTGTTAACTTACAACATTCTCCTTAAATACTTTAACTACTTTGCATATCCCGGTTTCTTCTTTTTTTAGAGCTGGTTGGAAATATACGCGAATTTATAATCCCTAAAGACGCCTAAGAGTATTAGTGATAAAGTGCCGTACAGATTCGTCACACATCGTTATTCAATTGTAAAATTAATTACTTACACTATTCCCTTAAAATAAATAGTCAAATCGTTTTCTAAGGTCTTAACTAACATACAAAAAAAATAAGACTAAGCTCTTTTTTTCTGTTGAAGACAATTATAAAATCCCCTTGCACCACAAAGTATCACACGGGGCTCACAAAAGCTAGTATAAACACATATTACAAAGGAAGGAGGAATAAATTAAATTCATGAAAGATTTCAAATATTTGCAATAAATTTGCAGAACTTTTCTAAAGAATTTCTTGTGGAAATAAGTTTTGTGAAGATACGGTGGCCAGTTTATATCAAGTCTCTTGAAAGCAAATCTTAGGATGTTTCGTTCTCTTTCAAACTTGGAACACATTTTCCTCGCCACCAATATCACAGTCACAAGAAGATGATGGAATTAAATTAAATTTGTTCAAGTAGCCTGTAAAGTTTCCATCACCAGTTAGAAATTGGGTTACCTTTGTAATTAGTATAAAAATGATGGCCGGTCAGTCTCTCATTAATGGTAGGAAAAAAATTCTTCGTTAAGCTCCCTTTATTTAAAATGAGGTATCCTTGGTTCCAAGACTTTCCCATTCTTTCTTTCATAATCATCTTATAAAATGATTTAGGAACATTAACCGTAATGTTAATTTTGCGCTTGGTTGCAGCCTTGAAAGCCAATCGAACTGCTCATTTCCAATAACGCCCGTGTGTCCACGAACAAATTCAAAATCTATTGAGATGTTTTTATCTTTTAGGTTTTAAAGTTGTTTTTGGATGACACTATTTTGTTCAGTGATCCATTTAATAGCAAAGTTTAAATATAAAAGTTCAGAGAGCTACAAAAAGTGTACATTTTCATTATGAAAATTCTAAATTGAAAATTCTTGCATTCAACACCACCCCTGAACATAACAAAAACGCGAAACCAACTCTGCCATCAAGATAGCAAATAACAGGGAAATCGTCTGTACTTAAGTCACTAAGTTTAATAATATTGATGGTATTCCTCTCTGAAGGATGAGGGAGAAAAAAGGAAGACAGAATGCAATCATATAATTAGAGACGGAAGACGCTGAGATTTTTCCTAAAGCAATATTATGAAGAATAGCAATGTCAATTGGTGGGAAGCTAGAAATAGTATAAAGTGATTCATAACTTATGGTACGATAACTGCAAATGACCCACAAAAGTATCCTTCTTTGTATGCATCGCAGAGTTTTAGAATTAATCTTCCTTTTAAGTACCTCACCCCAAACTCTAGAGCCATATGTAATGAAAGATTCGATCTCTTGCTTATAAATGAGCGAATGTACGTTGAAATTTATACCAAACGTGTTGACCTTGAACCTTTTGACATTAAACATTTTTCGGAACAAAAATGACAATCTTCGCCATCCGATCAAAATGTCTGCTGAAATGCAACTTCTGCTTTAAAACTATTCGCCTTCCCCGCCAAAATACTCATCATAGAGTCTGTGCTGCCATGTATTCTGGAAGAGTAAAAGTAAAAAGTGTTCCTGCCAAATATCGTCAAAATATTCATAAGAATTGTAATTCTATGTAATTTTAAAGTGAGTGGTACTTATAAGTACAGTCGGTAGATAAAGGGTTAATTGCACCATGATAGCGAAATCACTTTAGAGATTTCAAGTACTTTAAAATTTTATTTTGTTTCTAGCTAAAAATAAGTAGCGTATTGAAGTTAAATATAATTATAACCTTCACTTGATAAAAGAAACAAATTTAGCTTAAAATTACAGAAAAAAACACGATGTAATAAATAAGCAAAATCGCGTAAGCATACCACGTTAAAGCTATCGGAATGTTGCCAAAACTACAAAGCAAAATATGAGTTGTTGAAAGAATAGTTTTAAAAAATGATTTATTCGAAAAATAATCAAAATTATGTATCAAAAACAAAAAATACATAAATATGACAATCAATAAACATAATTATAGTAAAAATATGTAATACTACGGAAAAACTATGTGTAAAGGATAAATGTTCGCATTCAAAGAGAATCGTGACGTTATATGACGTCTGTAGCTTTATTGGTAGGAAATGTGAGTCACGCAGTTTAGTGGAATTAGTAAATATGAGAGACACAAATATTAATTCAGAATATCTCTTCCAAACCAACATTTTATTTACAGCACAATAACTAACTGAAATTCTGTTCTATTGCCAGAAAACATTTTACATTAGCCAAGAAATAAAATTACAAAATAAATCGTCTGCTAAAAAATAATATTTGACAAATAAGAATTATATTATTAAAATATTAATCTTTATTTAATTAAGGATTATATTATAAAAATGTTAACATTTATTTAAATTATTATTTAATTAACAATTAACTAATTAATAATTAATAAACAAATAACAATTTAGTTCATTATAATTATAATTTTAAATATTCAAAAAAATTTTCCATTCTAAATTAAATCGGCTGCCAAGAAGAAAGGTAAGAGTTAAATTTCCTCTACAACACCATAAAATCACTTAAAATTAAATTTTAAGAAAACCTCCCCGCATTCTAATGCAACGTTATGTCAAAATTTCTGATAAATCGATGCAGAACGTTTTGAGTTATTGAAGCGAACACAAGCCAACGTAACATTTATATATTATATAGATTGCAAGGATTCAACATTCAACTATGCATCGATAAATTTTCTTTTATTTCATACATGAAATATTCGTACAATAATTTTAATTGTGCCATAGAGGTTTTATGTCTTATCTGTTAGATACCAAATCTGGTGTAACTGAATTTTCAACAAGATTAAATCCTTGTTTATGTATCTTTTTATGCCTTCGGGCAAGAAGTTGGTTTCTGTCGAAAATATAGAAAGTATTATTGTCTAGGGAAAAGAAATATCTATAAAGACAACATAGGATTGTATCAATAAATTTTCTTTCAATTATACCATCTGTTGACATATACGTGCATGTCATCACTACGTGAGAATGCTTGAAATTTGAATATGATTTGCGTGAATGCCTCTCCACCTTTTCTCTCAATCGCACATATTTTAAACCATCACTTCCAAAAAAGGATATTGAACTCTGATCAGACCAAACAATCTGCTTCAATTGATCACTTGTTCAGGTTATTTGCTCTTTTATTCTCAAAATTCTATTCTGAAGTTCGTGTAGAATAAAAAATGTCTCTCTTATCTTGAAATCCTAGATCTAACATCGTCAAAACTTTTGATAAGCTTATTCGTATGCTCCTCACTCTACCTTATCTTCCAAAACACACTAACACACCAACTTCACTCGAATTGCTGCTGTTGGTTTCAGATGAAATTCTTTTTTTTTTCAGTCACATCCTTTTTATCCCTCTGTTCATCAACAATTTATACATTGTTTCTACTTTTATTCATTTTACCTTTACCCATATTACTTTTTTATAAAATAAACAAAATTTAAATATTCCAAATGTATTCATCTTTTTTTTCTATTTACCTATCTATTGCAAGATGTGAAACACTATTTCTACCAACAAAGCAATCTTAGATCTTTTAGAGAATGATAATTCCATCATTTGCTTGTTTCCATTATGCTCAGTTACTATTTATAATTTATGAAAGTATAATTTAAATATAAATAATATTCGACCAAATGCCAAATCAAGTATCTAATTTTACACATAAAGCTTAATTTCCTCGCAATATCAACTGTACGAAAAATGAGTTTTTTCAAAACGCAAATTTAAACTCGCGCGTGCTGCTATAAAGTATCTTTATAAGTTTCCAAAATTTTACTGGTAGTTTTTATCTTTAATATTTTAGTCATTTCATTCTCCCAAGTAAGATGTATTAAAATCATTTCTGTGTGTATGTGATTTTTAAATAAAATATTAAAAATATAAATTTTTTTAAAAAAAAGCCCCACATTTTGGTCACCACTATTTAAAAAGCTCTCAAAATTTGGCTCGAAGTAAAAATTGGCTTGCATCAAATATAATCTTGAAGGAACCTAATTTTTTAATAAGACTAATACAGTGCTTCTCAAACTTTCAATAGTGGCGCCCCCCTTATCAATCACAATTTTTATCGCGCCCCCCTTATACATTAATAATGTATTGAATGCAATAATAATGCATTTTTTTTACGCTAAAGCAATAATCTTAATTATATACCGTACAAATTCATGACATAAGTATTAAATTTTGTGTATGTTGCTTTTAAGCAACAAAAAAAATATTAAGTAATAGGATAATTATTGTTATGTTTTCCTTTCTCTAATTTTTAAATTGGAACATATTGCAAAATGCAGTGGCTGCTTAGAAGACAAAAATATAGATATCAGCTTTTTGTGAAAGAACTCAGTGGGTCAATTTCTAATCATAAGCATTCCTTTGAAAAATTTGCTCTGTAAGACAAGCCCATGGAAGTCGCTAATACTTATTAAACTTGTTCTTTAATTTAGCATTAATTAATTAGTTATAAAATACTGTGCAGCACTGATACATTAAAAGCATACCGGCTGAAGTACAGGCTATTTGCACGAGTTCATTTATAAGAAAATAAAACAATATTGGGATATAATCGCTGAATTTTTAAGGAGAGTAAAGCCAAGTGCGCAACAATGTTTACAAAATGTATGTAAAATTGCTCAAATTTTAGTTTTAAGCGAACTGTAATTTTAAGCCTCACAGAATTAGCATTTAGAGTTGATGTTGAATAATGAGCAATATAAAAATTCCGATGAGAAATAATTGTATTATTTTCAATATTTAAAGTCGTTAACATATTTAGACCTGGAGCAGGCATCGCACTTGATACTAATGGTCGAGTGGGGTTATTGAGCCACCCCAATCTTTTTTTTTATAATTATTTTTTATAGTAAACAATAAAAAATCGTAATTCCAGTGAATAATTTAATTAAGAGAAAATATACTCACCTACTTCAACAACACAGAAAATATTTAGGAAAAAAAGTTATCACACTGGAACTCAGTCAAAACAAGTACCTAAAGAGTTTAAAACGTTTGTCACTCCCAAAAAGAGGGAGATATGTGACAAATACATTTTAGTTCACACGTTAAGACTGTCAAACAGGAGGATAGTGTGTGTCAAACCATTGGTAACAATTTAAACAGTTTTGCCAGAATTACGATTTCGTGCACTCTGTGTTTATATTACAGCCGGAATAAAAGTGTATTTATTACAATATGGATGTTGAAAAAATTATGTAAAACGTTTTCATTTTGCTTTTTATATGCTTGGGAATAACTCATAGAAATAAATCTTAGCCAAGTAATCCTTCAAAGAGCTCTCTGTGCTTTTCCAAAAATCATAAAAATATTTTTACAAAGGAAAATATCGCAGCAAAAATAGTTTATTTGCAAGTTCTCAAAATGAAAACAAATACATAAGAACAGGAGGTAGCTAACCGTACAAGAGCAAGTTCGAAGGTCAAACCGCAGCAACTACATTCTGCAGCCTACAGCTGATGACAATAATATTACAGTGATGAATTTTTTATCTTTCTAAAATTTTTCGATTATGGGTCTGAGTTTTGTTTTTTACTCATTTGGTTTGAAAAGTAGAAGCTTTAATTTTTTTATATGACATATCGCATATATATAAATTATATCAGTGTAAATGTGCATTTTATTATGTCAGAAAGTATTTTGTTTTTACTTCATTCCAGTAAATAATTTTTTTAATCTTTTATTTTCGATATGCTCGCGCCCCCTTGTACGTTTATCGCGCCCCCAGGCGC